>JAWUZG010001378.1:0-32363 GCA_036785705.1 Acanthornis magna
GGAATTGGGAATTTGGGATTGGGAATTCTGGGATTGGGGATTCTGGGATTGAGGAATTGGGAATTCTGGGACTGGGAATTCCAGGATTTGGGATATGGGAATCCCGGGATTTGGGGTGGGATTTGGGATGGGAATTCCTGGGATTTGGGGTCAGGAATTCCAGGATTGGGGATTTGGGAATTCCCGAGATTTGGGGTGGGAATTCCATGGATTTGGGGCTGTTTTCCCAGAAACTTTGGGGCTGTTTTTCCAGGGATTTTCTCCTATTTTCCCAGGAATTTTCCCCTATTTTTCCCCAAATTTTCCCCTATTTTCCCAGGAATTTTCCCCTATTTTTCCAGGAATTTTCTCCTATTTTCCCAGGAATTTTCCTCTATTTTCCCAGGAATTTTCCCCTATTTTCCTAGGAATTTTCCCCTATTTTCCCAGGAATTTTCTCCTATTTTTCCCAAAATTTTCCCCTATTTTCCCAGGAATTTTCCCCTATTTTCCCAGGAATTTTTCCCTATTTTCCCAGGAATTTTCCCCTATTTTCCCAGGAATTTTCCCCTATTTTTCCCAAAATTTTCCCCTATTTTTCCCAAAATTTTCTCCTATTTTTCCCAAAATTTTCCCCTATTTTCCTAGGAATTTTCCCCTATTTTTCTCGCAATTTTCCCCTATTTTCCCAGGAATTTTCCCCTATTTTCCCAGGAATTTTCCCCTATTTTTCCCGAAATTTTCTCCTATTTTCCCAGAAATTTTGGCTTTCAAACTCTTCAAAAATCTCCCCAGAGCCAAACCTCACAATTCCCTCGCCCTCAGCATTTCCCAATTCCAGACTTTTTTTTTTTTTTTTGGGAATTCTGCCCAGGAATTCATTAGGATTTTCCCTTTTTTTTTTTTTCCTTTTCAGGCAAAAAAGAGAAAAAGAGCAGAAAGGTTTGGAATCGTCTGAGCTTCTCCGGAGTTCTCCTCAGGTCAGGATTTCTTTTTCTCAATTTTTTTTGGAATTTCCAGGGAATTCGTTCCTCATTTATTTAAAAATTTTAATTTTTTAATTTTTTTTTTTAAATTTAAAAAAAACAAAAACAAAAAAAAAAACAAAAAAAAAAAAAAACCAAAAAAAACCAACCTCAAATTAAAAAAAAAAAATTAAAAATTTTTTTTAATAAAAAGAAATTTAATTTAAAATTTTGGGTTTTTTTCTCCCAAAAATTCCAGGGAAAAAATCATGGCTTGGGAGGGAGGAAAGGATTTTCCTAAAATCCAATTCCCAAAATGTTTGGGTTTTCCAGGAATTTGGGAGTTGTTTTTCCAGGAATTTTTTGGGGGTTTTTTCCCCAGGATTTAGGATTTTTTTCCAGGGATTTAGGATTTTTTTTTTTTTTTTCCCCAGGATTTGGGATTTTTTCCATGGATTTAGGGCTCATTTTTCCAGGAATTTCAGGGATTTTTTTCCAGGGATTTGTTGGTTTGTTTTTTTTTTTTTTTTCCCTAGGAATTTGGGGTTTTTTCCCCAAGGCTTTGGGGTTTGTTTTTCTGGGATTTGGGTTTTTTTTCCATGGATTTAAGGTTTTTTTCCAGGAATTTAGGATTTTTTTTGCCACGGATTTGGGGTTTTATTTTTCCAAGGATTTCAGGCTCATTCTGGGGGGAATCCCTGGGATTTTAGGGAAAATTGGGGAAAAATCCGTGGAATATTTGGGGAAAAATCCATGGAATTTTTAGGATAATTAGAAAAATCCCTGAAATTTTTGGGGGGAAATGAGGGAAATATCCATGGAATTTTTGGGGGGAAATCCCTGAAATTTTTGGGGTAAAATCAGGGAAAAATCCATTGAATTTTTGGGGGGAAAATCTGTGGAATTTTTGGGGCGAAATCCATGGAATTTTTTTGTGAGATTGGGGTAAAAATCCATGGATTTTTTGGGTAAAAATCTATGGAATTTTTGGGTGAAAATCCATGAAATTTTTGGGTGAAAATCCATGAAATTTTTGGGTGAAAATCCATGAAATTTTTGGGTGAAAATCCCCGGAATTTTGGGGTAAAATCCCTGGAATTTTTTCGGTGAAAATCCCTGAAATTTTGGGTGAAATTCCCTGGAATTTTTGGGGGGGAAATCCCTGGAATTTTTTGGGAAAAATCCATGGAATTTTTTCGGTGAAAATCCCTGGAATTTTTTGGGGGGAAATCCATGGAATTTTTAGGAAAATTGGAAAAATGCCTGGAATTTTTGGGGTAAAATCCCTGGAATTTTTTTGGAAAAATCCATGGGTTTTTTTTTTGGTGAAAATCCCTGGAATTTTGGGGTGAAAATCCCTGGAATTTTTTGGGGGGAAATCCATGGAATTTTTAGAAAAATTGGAAAAATCCCTGTAATTTTTGGGGCAAAAATTCCTGAAATTTTTGGGGTAAAATCAGAGAAAATCCCTCAGCTTCTCCATCCTTCCCCTCGTGGATTTCCAGGGAATTTTTTGGAATTTTTGGGATTTTCCCGAGCAGGAATTCCATGGATTTTTTTTTTTTTTTTTGGGATTTCCAGGTGGGCGTGGCCTGAAGCCTTTGGATTCGCCGTTCGTTCGTTCGCGGGAATTTCCTCCCGAAATTCCCAAAATTCCGGAGCCGAAATTCCCAAAATTCCGGAGCTGAAATTCCCAAAATTCCGGAGCTGAAATTCCCAAAATTCCGGAGCCGTTCCGGGCCGTTCTGGGCCCAGAGTTTCTATTTTTTTTTTTTTTTTTTTGGGAAATTCTCCAAACTTTTTTCCAACCTCCGGGAAATCCTCGGAATTCCTAAAATCCTCCTCCCCCATTCCCAATTTTCCCAATTTTTTTCCCAAATTTCCAAATTTTTTCCCAATTTTCGCAACTTTTTCCCAATTTTCCCAGTTTTTTTCACAATTTTTTTCACAATTTTTTTCACAATTTTCCCATTTTTTTCACAATTTTCTCAATTTTTCCCATTTTCCAATTTTTTCACAATTTTCCAAATTTTTCCCATTTATTTTCCCAGGTTTTTCCACAGTTTTCCCAATTTTTTCCCACTTTCCCCAATTTTTTTCCCAATTTTCCTGATGATTTTCCCAATTTTTTCACAATTTTCCAAATTTCCCAATTTTTTCCCAACTTTCCCAGTTTTTTCCCAATTTTCCCCATTTCCCAGTTTTTCCCAGTTTTCCCAATTTTCTCCCAATTTTCCCAATTTTTTTGCGATTTTCCCAGGTTTTTTCCCAGTTTTCCCCAATTTCCCACTTTTCCCAATTTCTTCCCAATTTTCCCAATATTTTCTCCAATTTTCCCAATTCTTTTCTCACTTTTCCCAGTTCTTTCACGTTTTTTTTCCCATTTTTCTCCAGTTTTTCCCAGTTTTTTCCTAATTTTTTGTCAATTTTCCCAGGTTTTTTCCCAGTTTTTCCCTATTTTCCCAATTTTTTCCCAATTTTCCCATTTTTCCCCAATTTTCCCGGCATTCCGGGGGTTTTCCATTCCCGGTTTTTCTATTTCCGGTTCCCCTGCGCCGCTCCCAATAAAAATTTCCTTTTTCCAACGAAATTCCAATTTTTTTTTTTCCTTTCCTTTCCTTTTCTTTTGGGGCTCAGAGCTGCAAAAAATTCCTAGAATTCTCTTTTTTCCCAAAATTCCCTTTTTTCCCAGAATTCCCCTTTCCCCCAAATTCCCTTTTTCCCAAAATTTCCTTTTTCCCCAGAATTCCTTTTCCCAAAATTCCCTTTTTTCCCAAAATTCCCTTTTTCCCAAAATTCCTTTTTTTCCCAGAATTCCCTTTTTCCCCAAAATTCCCTTTTTCCCAAAATTCCTTTTTTTCCCAAAATTCCTTTTTTTCCCCAAAATTCTCTTTTCCCCCAAAATTCTCTTTTTTCCCAAAATTCCCTTTTTCCCCAAAATTCCCTTTTTTCCCAAAATTCCCTTTTTTCCCAGAATTCCCTTTTTTCCCAAAATTCCCTTTTTCCCAGAATTCCCTTTTTTCCTAAAATTCCCTTTTTTCCCAGAATTCCCTTTTTCCCCAGAATTCCTTTTTTTCCCAAAATTCCTTTTTTCCCAAAATTCCCCTTTTCCCAAAATTCCCTTTTCCCCAAAATTCTCTTTTTTCCCAGGATTCCCTTTTCCCCAAAATTCCCTTTTTTCCCAGAATTCCCCTTTTCCCAAAATTCTGTTTTTCCCAAAATTCCCTTTTTCCCCAGAATTCCCTTTTTCCCAGAATTCCCTTTTTTCCCAAAATTCCTTTTTTCCCAAAATTCCCCTTTTCCCAAAATTCCCTTTTTCCCAAAATTCTCTTTTTCCCCAAAATTCCCTTTTTCCCAAAATTCCCTTTTTTCCCAGAACTCCTTTTCCCAGAATTCCTTTTTTCCCAAAATTCCCTTTCCCCCAAAATTCTCTTTTTCCCCAGAATTTCCTTTTTTCCCAGAATTCCCTTTTTCCCCAAAATTCCTTTTTTTCCCAAAATTTCCCTTTTTTCCCAGAATTCCCGAGCTATTCCAGGGATTGTCCCCAATGTCCCCAATGGTGTCCCCAATGTCCTCGATGATGTCCCAAATTTCCTCAATGTCCCCAAGGTCCCCAATGTCCCCTGAGTGTCCCTGGGTGTCCCCAAGGTCCCTGGTGGCTCTGGTGTCCCCAATGATGTCCCTGATGTCCCCAATGTCCCCAATGATGTCCCCAGTGGCTCTGGTGTCCCCAATGTCCTCAATGTCCCAATGTCCCCAAATCCCCAATGTCCTCAATGTCCCCTCAGTGTCCCCTGAGTGTCCCCACTGTCCCCGGTGTCCCCAATCTGCCATTGTCCCCACTGTCCCCAATGATGTTCCCAATGTCCCCTCAGTGTCCCCAATGTCCCCAATGTCTCCAATGTCCCCACTGGCTCTGGTGGCCCCAATGATGTCCCCAATGTTTCCAGTGTCCCCAATGTCCTCAATCCTCCACTGTCCCCAATGTCCCCAATGATGTTCCCAATGTCCCCTGAGTGTCCCCAAGTGTGTCCCCAATGTCCCCAATGATGTCCCCACTGATAGCCCCAACGTCCCCGTTGTCCCCCGAGTGTCCCCATTGTCCCCAATGGTGTCCCCAATGATGTCGCCAATCCCCAAATGTTCTCAGTGTCCCCTGAGTGTCCCCAATGTCCCCTGAGTGTCCCCAATGTCCCCTCAGTGTCCCCAATGTCCCTGGTGGCTCTGGTGGCCCCAATGTCCCCAATGTCTCCCCGATGTCCCCAATATCCCCCAATGATGTCCCCAATGTCCCCAATGGTGTCCCCAATGATGTCGCCAATCCCCAAATGTCCCCAATGTCCCCAGTGTCCCCAATGTCCCCAATCCCTAATGATGTCCCCACTGTCCCCAGTGTCCCTGGCCCAGCCCCGCCCTGTCCCCAGTGTCCCCTGGGTGTCCCCAGTGTCCTCACTGTCCCCAGTGGCTCTGGTGTCCCCAAGGTCCCCAATGTGTCCCCAATGTCCCCTGAGTGTCCTCAATGTCCCCACTCTCCCCAGTGTCCCCAATCCCCAATGTCCCCGGTGTCCTCTCAATGTCCCCAAGTGTGTCCCCACTGTCCCCAACCCCCAACGATGTCCCCACTGTCCCCAATGTCCCCCATGTCCCCATTGTCCCCAAAGTCTCCTGAGTGTCCCCAATGTCCCCAATCCTCAATGATGTCCCTGGGCCAGCCCCGCCCTGTCCCTGATGTCCCCAATGTCCCCTGAGTGTCCCCAGTGTCCCCAAGTGTGTCCCCAATGTCCCCAATGATGTCCCCACTGTCCCTGGTGGCTCTGGTGTCCCCAGTGTCCCCAATGTCCCCAATCCCAAACAATGTCCCCAATGTCCCCCGAGTGTCCCCAATGTCACCAATCCTCAATGATGTCCCCAATGTCCCCGGTGGCTCTGGTGGCTCTAGTGTCCCCACTGTCCCCATTGTCCCCAATGTCTCCCGAGTGTCCCCAATGTCCCCAATCCCCAAATGTCCCCAATGTCCCCAGTGGCTCTGGTGTCCCTGGGCCAGCCCCACCCTGTCCCTGATGTCCCCAATGTCCCCTGAGTGTCCCCAATGTCCCCAATGATGTCCCCACTGTCCCCGGTGGCTCTGGTGGCTCTAGTGTCCCCACTGTCCCCATTGTCCCTGGGCCAGCCCCGCCCTGTCCCCACTGTCCCCAATGTCCCCGCGCTGTCCCCGCGGTGGCTCCGCTGTCGCTGTCACTGTCACTGTCGCTGTCGCCGTGGGTGGCCGCGCTGTCCCCGCGCTGTCCCCAATGTCCCCGCGCTGTCCCCGCGCTGTCCCCAATGTCCCCACGCTGTCCCCGCGCTGTCCCTGCTGTCCCCAATGTCCCCGCGCTGTCCCCGCGCTGTCCCTGCTGTCCCCAATGTCCCCGCGCTGTCCCCGCGGTGGCTCCGCTGTCACTGTCACTGTCGCTGTCGCCGTGGGTGGCCGCGCTGTCCCTTCGATGTCCCCACTGTCCCCAATGTCCCCGCGGTGTCCCCAGTGTCCCCTCGGGCTCCGAGCTGGGTCAGGCCGGGGGGGGAGGGGCAAAGGAGAAAAAGGCTCGGGAGAGGAAAAAAGTAAACAAAAAACATTAAAAAAAACTAAAAAACAAAACAAAAAAAAAAAAAAAAAAAAAAAAAAAACAAAAAAAAAAAAAAAAAAACCCGAAAAAATAAACTCTAAAAACAACAAAAAAACACAAAAAACCCCAAAAACTTAAAAAAGAAACCCCCCCCAAAAAAACCCCACAAAGAAACAAAAAAAACCAACCAAAAAACCCTAAAAACAAACAAAAAACCCCAAACAAAACACCAAAAAAAACCAACCCAATAACAAAAACCACCCCAAAAACAAAAAAAAAAAAAAACCCAAAAAATCAAAATCCCTGTCCCCGTCCCTGTCCCCCCAATGTCCCCAACCTGTCACAAACTCCGGCGCTGTTTCTTTTTTTCCAAACTTTTTAATTTTTTTTTTTAATTACTTGTTTTGGTTTTTTTGTTTTTAATCCTTTTATATTTTTTTTTGCTGTTCAAGTGCTGAGTTCGGCCCTGCCATGAGCCCCCCCGGGCACCCCCAGCCCTCGGACCCTCGGGGACACCGCGGGGACACCAAGGGACACCCAAGGGACACTCGGGGACATCCCCAGGATAGCCCTGGGACCCTCGGGGACACCTCGGGGACACTTGGGGACACCAAGGGACACTTGGGGACATCCCCAGGACAGCCCTGGGACCCTCGGGGACACCGCGGGGACACCAAGGGACACTCGGGGACACCCAAGGAACACTTGGGGACACCAAGGGACACCAAAGGACACTCGGGGACACCCAAGGGACACTTGGGGACATCCCCAGGACACCCCTGGGACCCTCGGGGACACCGCGGGGACACCAAGGGACATTCAAGGGACACTTGGGGACATCCCTAGGACACCCCTGGGACCCTCGGGGACACCTCGGGGACACCGCGGGGACACTAAGGGACACCCCCGGGAGCCCAAGTGACCTTCGGGGACACCCCTGGGACTCTCGGGGACACCGCGGGGACACCAAGGGACACCCCCAGGACATCCCCAGGACCCCCTGGGACCCTCGGGGACATCCCCAGGACCCTTGGGGACACCAAGGGACACCAAGGGACACCAAGGGACACTCAAGGGACATTTGGGGACATCCCCAGGACCCTCGGGGACACCAAGGGACACCAAGGGACACTTGGGGACATCCCTAGGACACCCCTGGGACCCTCGGTGACATTGGGGGACACCAAGGGACACCCCCGGGACCCTTGGGGACACCCCCGGGGACACAAAGGGACACCAAGGGACACCCCCGGGACCCTTGGGGACACCCCCGGGGACACAAAGGGACACCAAGGGACACCCCCGGGACCCCCTGGGACCCTCGGGGACACCTCGGGGACATCCCCAGGACCCTTGGGGACACCAAGGGACACCAAGAGACACTCGGGGACATCCCCAGGACACCCCTGGGACACCACGGGGACACCAAGGGACACTCGGGGACATCCCCAGGACCCTCAGGGACACAAAGGGACACCAAGGGACACCCCCGGGACAGCCCCAGGACACCCCTGGGACCCTCGGGGACACCAAGGGACACCCAAGGGACACCCAAGGGACACTCGGGGACATCCCCAGAACCCTCGGGGACACAAAGGGACACCAAGGGACACCCCCGGGACCCTTGGGGACACCCAAGGGACACTAAGAGACACCCCGGGACCCTTGGTGACCTTCGGGGACACCAAGGGACACTAAGAGACATCCCCAGGACCCTCGGGGACACCGCGGGGACACCAAGGGACACTCGGGGACACCCAAGGGACACCCCCAGGACCCTTGGGGACACCTTGGGGACCCTCAGGGACACCCCCGGGACACCCAAGGGACACCAAGGGACACTAAGGGACACTCGGTGACATTCGGGGACACCAAGGGACACCCCCGGGACCCTCGCGGACCCTTGTGGACGCCAAGGGACACTAAGGGACACCTTGGGGGCACCCAAGGGACACCCCCGGGACCCTCGGGGACACCCCCGGGACACCCAAGGGACCCTTGAGGACACCAAGGGACATCAAAGGACCTTCGGGGACACAAAGGGACAGCCCCGGGACCCCAAGGGACACCTCGGGGACACTAAGGGACACCCCGGGACCCCCTGGGACCTTCGGGGACACCTTGGGGACCATCAGGGACACCCCCGGGACACCCAAGGGACACCCCTGGGATCCTCGGGGACATCTTGGGGACACCGCCGGGACACCAAGGGACACCCAAGAGACCCTCGGGGACAGCCCCGGGACCTTTGGGGACACCCCTGGGACCCTCGGGGACCTTCGGGGACACCTTGGGGACACCTCGGGGACACAAACCGAGGAACACAAACAAGGAACGGAAGGACAGAAAAGGAAGCGATGACGTCACAAAGGAAGCGATGACGTCACGCACAGCCCGAGACCGGAAATAATTAAAATAATTAAAATAATTTGAATAATTATCTACCCCCCCCCGCGGCTCCGGAACTGGGACCAGTTAGAGCTGAACTGGGACCAGTTCGAGCTGAACTGGGACCAGTTCAGCACTGGGCACTGCACCAGTGCCCTGCAGTGGGCAGCACTGCTCCCAGTTCACGAGGCTAACTGCTCCCAGTTCAGCTCTAACTGGTCCCAGTCCCCAGCTCTAACTGGTCCCAGTTCCCAGTTCTAACTGGTCCCAGTTCCCAGTTCTAACTTCTCCCAGTCCCAGCTCTAACTGGTCCCAGTTCCCAGTTCTAACTGGTCCCAGTTCCCAGCACTCACTGGTCCCAGTACTGAACTGGTCCCACTTCCCAGCTCTAACTGGTTCCAGTTCCGGGGTTAACTGGTCCCAGTTCCCAGCCCTGACTGGTCCCAGTTCCCAGCCCTGACTGGTCCCAGTTCCCAGCTCTAACTGGTCCCAGTGCTGAACTGGTCCCAGTCCCAGCCCTGACTGCTCCCAATTCCCGGGGCTAACTGGTTCCAGTTCCCAGCTCTAACTGGTCCCAGTTCCCAGCTCTAACTGGTCCCAGTTCCCAGCCCTGACTGGTCCCAGTGCTGCCCTGTCCCCTCAGTGCCACCTGCGTGTGACAGCCCCGGGGCCTCGCGGGATGTGGGGTTCGAACCGCGGGGATTTTGGGGTCAGAGACCGCGGGGATTTGGGGTTCGATCCGCGGGGATTTTGGGGTTCAAACCCCGGGAATTTGGGGTTCGGAACCGCGGGGATTTGGGGTCCGGAACCGCGGGGATTTGGGGCTCGAACCGCGGGGATTTGGGGTTCAGAACCGCGGAGGTTTTTGGGGTGAGGACCGAGGGAATTTGGGGCTCAGACTGCGGGGATTTGGGGTCAGAGACCGCGGGGTTTTGGGGTGAGGACCGTGGGTTTTTGGGGTCCCTTGGCCCCCAAGGCCGGGGCGGCTCCGGGCAGGGCGGTGTGCGGTGCTCGGGGCCGGGGGAGCCCTCGGGAACGGGAAACCCTGCCCGGGGCTGCTCCGGGACCTGCGGGGACATTGGGGACATTGGGGACACTGGGGACAGGGGGTGGCCCCGCCCCCGCCAGCCCCGGGGACCCCAAAGGCACTGAGGGGCAGCGACAGGCGGGACCCCGACCCCGACCCCAGCCCCGAGCCCGAGCCCGAGCCCGAGCCCGAGCCCGGGATTTGAGGCCCTGCAGGAGCTGTCCCCAACCCGGGCTGTCCCCATCAGGGCTGTCCCCAACCCTATCTGTCCCCATCTCCGTCCGTCCCCATCCCTATCTGTCCCCAACCCGGGCTGTCCCCAGCCCTATCTGTCCCCCTCCCTATCTGTCCCCATCCTCAGCTGTCCCCATCCCGGGCTGTCCCCAACCCTATCTGTCCCCATCAGGGCTGCCCTCATCTCCGTTGTCCCCATCTCTGTCCGTCCCCTTCCCCGGCTGTCCCCAACCCCGACTGTCCCCATCCCTAGCTGTCCCCATCAGGGCTGTCCTCATCTTCAGCTGTCCCCACCAGGGCTGTCCCCATCCCTTTCTGTCCCCATCCCGGGCTGTCCCCATCCCTTTCTGTCCCCACCAGGGCTGTCCCCATCCCTTTCTGTCCCCATCAGGGCTGTCCCCATCCCTTTCTGTCCCCATCCCTTTCTGTCCCCATCAGGGCTGTCCCCATCCCTTTCTGTCCCCACCAGGGCTGTCCCCATCCCTTTCTGTCCCCATCCCGGGCTGTCCCCATCCCTTTCTGTCCCCACCAGGGCTGTCCCCATCCCTTTCTGTCCCCATCAGGGCTGTCCCCATCCCTTTCTGTCCCCATCAGGGCTGTCCCCATCCCTTTCTGTCCCCACCAGGGCTGTCCCCATTCCTTTCTGTCCCCACCAGGGCTGTCCCCATCCCTTTCTGTCCCCATCCCGGGCTGTCCCCATCCCTTTCTGTCCCCACCAGGGCTGTCCCCATCCCTTTCTGTCCCCACCAGGGCTGTCCCCATCCCTTTCTGTCCCCATCAGGGCTGTCCCCATTCCTTTCTGTCCCCACCAGGGCTGTCCCCATCCCTTTCTGTCCCCATCCGGGCTGTCCCCGTCCCTTTCTGTCCCCACCAGGGCTGTCCCCATCCCTTTCTGTCCCCATCCGGGCTGTCCCCGTCCCTTTCTGTCCCCACCAGGGCTGTCCCCATCCCTTTCTGTCCCCATCCCTTTCTGTCCCCATCAGGGCTGTCCCCATCCCTTTCTGTCCCCATCCCTTTCTGTCCCCATCTCCGTCCGTCCCCATCAGGGCTGTCCCCATCCCTTTCTGTCCCCACCAGGGCTGTCCCCGTCCCTTTCTGTCCCCACCAGGGCTGTCCCCATCCCTTTCTGTCCCCATCCGGGCTGTCCCCATCCCTTTCTGTCCCCATCTCCGTCCGTCCCCATCCCCGGCCCCTCGCCTCAGCCACCGCCGAGGCCGCGGGGGGGGGGGGGGAGGGGGGGGGAGTGTGACATCGTGGCGGGTGGCGACATCGGGGCGGGTGGCACCCGGCCTGGCACGAGGGGCCCCTTAAGTGCTGCGGCGCCAGGAGGGGGCCCGGGGGGGGCCCGAGCAGCGCCGCCCCCTCCCCTCCTCTTGTCCCCTCCTGTCCCCTCGCGGCGGGGCTGGCGCGGAGCCGGCGACAAGTGCTAAACATCGCGAGGGGCCGCGGCCCCGGCGCCGTCCCTAAGTGCTACGCGGGTGCGGAGGCGCCGCGGGGCCCTTCCTTCCTTCCTTCTTTCCTTCTTTCCTTCCTTCATTCCTTCATTCCTTCCCTTCCTTCATTCCTTCGTTCCTTCATTCCTTCCTTCCTTCATTCCTTCCCCTCCGCTCCGCTCCGCTCCGCTCCGTTCCGCTCCCCGCGCGGAGCCCCCCGCGATAAGTGCTGGGGCCGGGGCCGGGGGTCTCCCGCCCCTCCCGGAGCCTCAGCCGGGCCGGGAGGGCAGCGCGGGGGGCTCGGGGGGCTTCGTTCTCACGTGAGACAACAACAACGACAACGACAGAAAGAAAAACCCCTCGGAGGGCGGCGGGAGGCCAACGTGCGGCGTAAGCGAAATTTCAGCCCCAGCCGGAGCCTCCCGAGCACTCTGCTGTCGCCTCCGGGTCACCCCCGGGTGGCCGCACCGCCCTCACCCCCGGCGGAGCCCCGGGGCCGCTGCCAGCGCTGCGGCCGAGCCTGGCCGGAGCCTGCGGCCCCTCCGTCCGTCCGTCCGTCCGTCCGTCCGTCCGTGCCCGGGGGTCCCCGCGGCTCTGCGGAGCCGGCGAGGGTGATTAATAAATAAATAAATTAAAGACGGGAGGCGCTTTCCTCCCCGGGGCGCGGTGCCGCTGCCGGACAGGGCCACCCGCCCTCGGTGGCACCGGCGGTGTCCCCAGCGCTGCTCCAGGAGCTCGGGGAGACGCTCGCTCTTCCTCCTCCTCCTCCTCCTCCTCCTCCTCCTCGTCGTGCTCTCCGGGCCGGGCCGGGGCAGCTGCCACCCGGGGCCGTGTCCCCGCGGTGTCGCCGTGTCGCCAGCGCGGCTCGGGGGTCCCGGGCCCCCTCCCCTGCTCCGTCCGGCCGCTCTATTGCACAATGCGTGTGGAGTCGCGCTGCTCCTCTTCCTCCTCTCCCTTCTCCCCCATCCAAAGCCATGTCACCGCGCTCGGCCTTTTGTCACTTGGCGCTTCCCGCCCCGCCCCCTCCCCCCGCCCCCGAACCGACAACAAAATTTTGGGGGGGGAAAAAAAAAAAAGCAAGAAACAGCGGAAAAAAAAAACAAAACAAAACCCAACAAACAAACCACCGAGGAGTTGGCAGCGGCGGCGCGGGGAGAGCCGAGGGGCGGCGGCGGGGGTCGTTCGGAGAGGATCCGGGGGGTGGGGGGGGGGGAAAAGCGCGGACCGGGGGGCCGCTCTAGGAGCACCCGCAGCGATCGACCACCATGCCGGGGATCTTGCCGTAGATGATCTGCTGCTTGTCGTTGAAGTAGAGCATGTTGATGGGCGACATCTTGGTGGGCGTGCAGCAGGGCCCGGCCGAGCCGCGCGGGTTGGCCTGCTGCACCAGGTGCGTGTGCGGGTACTTCTGCATGAACATGTACTCGCACTGGCCCGAGCAGTAGTTGGCCTTGTAGCGCTTGGGGGCGATGATCCAGTCCCAGCCGAACGCCTCGAAGTCCACGGTCAGGGGGTAGCGGCAGCAGCGCGACTCCGTCGAGTGCTCGTCGCAGTCCAGGCCCAGGTTCCGCCGCGAGCGCTTGTTGTTCTCCAGCACGCGCAGCTCCATGAACGGGTGCTGCGGGGACAGGGGACACGGGGACAGCGGTGAGGACAATGGCAAGACAGCGTTGGTTTCATGAGGGGTGTGGTGCCACGGGAGGTGGCAGTGTGGTGGAGGTGGCACCAGCCCTACTGAGGTGGCACCAACCCCATGGAAGTCGCACCAGCACCATGGAGGTGTCACCAGCCCCATGGAGGTGTCACCAGCCCTATCAAGGTGGCATCAGTCCTACCAAGGTGGCACCATCCCTATCGAGGTGCCACCAGCCCCACTGAGGTGGCACCAGCCCTATCAAGGTGTCACCATCCCTATCAAGGTGGCACCAGCCCTATCAAAGTGTCACCAGCCTCACTGAGGTGGCACCAGCCCTATCAAGGTGGCACCATCCCTACCAAGGTGTCACCAGCCCCACGGAGGTGTCACCAGCCCCACGGAGGTGTCACCAGCCCCAGGTTCCGCCGCGAGCGCTTGTTGTTCTCCAGCACGCGCAGCTCCATGAACGGGTGCTGCGGGGACAGGGGACACGGGGACAGCGGTGAGGACAATGGCGATACAGCGTTGGTTTCATGAGGGGTGTGGTACCAGGGGTGGTGGCACTGTGGTGGAGGTGGCACCAGCTCCACTGAAGTAGCACCATCCCTATCAAGATGTCACCATCCCTATCAAGATGTCACCAGCCCCACTGAGCTGCCATCAGTCCTGTTAAGGTGGCACCAGACCCACTGTGGTGGCACCATCCCTATCAAGGTGTCACCAGCCCTATCAAGGTGTCACCAGCCCCATGGAGGTGGCACCAGCCCTATCAAGGTGGCACCATCCCTATCAAGGTGTCACCAGCCCCACGGAGGTGTCACCAGCCCCACTGAGGTGTCACCAGCCCCAGGTTCCGCCGCGAGCGCTTGTTGTTCTCCAGCACGCGCAGCTCCATGAACGGGTGCTGCGGGGACAGGGGACACGGGGACACGGGTCAGGACAGGGAGATGGCACAGGGGCACAGGGGACACGGGGGACAGCAGTGAGGACAATGGCGAGACAGCGTTGGTTTCATGAGGGGTGTGGTACCAGGGGTGGTGGCACTGTGGTGGAGGTGGCACCAGCTCCACTGAAGTAGCACCATCCCTATCAAGATGTCACCATCCCTATCAAGATGTCACCAGCCCCACTGAGCTGCCATCAGTCCTGTTAAGGTGGCACCAGACCCACTGTGGTGGCACCATCCCTATCAAGGTGTCACCAGCCCTATCAAGGTGTCACCAGCCCCATGGAGGTGGCACCAGCCCTATCAAGGTGGCACCATCCCTATCAAGGTGTCACCAGCCCTATCAAGGTGTCACCAGCCCCATGGAGGTGGCACCAGCCCTATCAAGGTGTCACCATCCCTATCAAGGTGCCACCAGCCCCACTGAGGTGTCACCATCCCTATCAAGGTGGCACCATCCCTATCAAGATGTCACCAGCCCCATTGAGCTGCCATCAGTCCTGTTAAGGTGTCACCAGCCCTATCAAGGTGTCACCAGCCCCACGGAGGTGTCACCAGCCCCAGGTTCCACCGCGAGCGCTTGTTGTTCTCCAGCACGCGCAGCTCCATGAACGGGTGCTGCGGGGACAGGGGACACGGGGACACGGGTCAGGACAATGGTGGCACATCACTCCCCGGGTTGGTTTTATGAGGGGTGTGGTGGCACTGTGGTGGAGGTGGCACCAGTCCTACTGAGGTGGCACCAACCCCATGGAAGTGGCACCAGCCCCATGGAGGTGGCACCAGCCCCAAGGAGGTGGCACCAGCCCTATCAAGGTGGCACCAGCCCCACAGAGCTGCCAGCAGCCCCATGGAGGTGTCACCAGCCCCATGGAGGTGTCACCAGCCCTATCAAGGTGGCATCAGTCCTACCAAGGTGGCACCAGCCCTCTCAAAGTGTCACTAGCCCCGCTGAGGTGGCACCAGCCCTATCAAGGTGTCACCAGTCCTATCAAGGTGTCACCAGTCCTATCGAGGTGTCACCAGCCTTACTGAGGTGTCACCAGCCCTGCTGAGGTAACACCAGCCCCACAGAGCTGTCACCTGCCCCACAACAGTGTCACTGTCCCCGTGGAGCTGTCACTGTCCTCGTGGAGCTATGACTGTCACCACAGAGCTGTCACTGTCCCCATGGAGCTGTCACTATCCCTGCAGAGCTACGACTGTCACCACAGAGCTGCCACCGACTCCACAGCAGTGTCACTGTCCCCATGGAGATGTCACTGTCACCACAGAGCTGTCCCTGCTCTCTAGACCTGTCACCACCCCCAAGGTGCCACCAACCTCACAGAGGCTGTCCCCCAGAACTGTGACTGTCACCACTGAGCTGCCACCCACCCCACAGCAGTGTCACTGTCCCCATGGAGCTGTCACTGTCCCCAAGGAGATGTCACTGTCACCACAGAGCTGTCACTGTCCCCTAGACCTTTGACTACCCCCAAACTGCCACCAGCCCCACGGAGCTGTCACTGTCCCCAGACCTGTCACCCTCCCAAAACTGCCACCAGCCCCACGGAGCTGTCACTGTCCCCAGACCTGTCACCCTCCCAAAACTGTCACCAGCCCCACGGAGCTGTCATTGTCCCCTAGACCTGTCACCATCCCAAAACTGTCACCAACGCCACGGAGCTGTCAGTGTCCCCATGGAGCTCTCCCTGTCCCCAGACCTGTCACCACTCCAAATTGCCACCAGCCCCACCGAGCTCTCATTGTCCCCCGGACCTGTCACCATCCCTCTGTGCCAGGCCCCAGCGAGGTGACCAAGCCCCTGCCTGTCCCCTCGGGGGCAGTGCCACCCACCAGCCCCTCAGCGCCGGGCCCCAGTGAGGTGACAAACCCCTGCCTGTCCCTCGGGGGTCCCCAGCACCCACCAAACCCCTGCTTGTCCCTTGGGGGGTCAGTGCCACCCACCAAACCCCTGCCTCGGGGGTCAGTGCCACCCACCACCCCCTGCCTGTCCCCTCAGGTGTCCCCAGCACCCACCAGCCCCTCGGCGCCGGGTCCCAGCAAGGTGACAAACCCCTGCCGCTGTCCCCTCAGGTGTCCCCAGCACCCACCAGCCCCTCAGCGCCGGGTCCCAGCAAGGTGACAAACCCCTCCCCATCCCCTCGGGGGTCCCCAGCAGCCACCAGCCCCTCAGTGCCAGGCCCCAGCGAGGTGACCAACGCCATTTCCATCCCCTCAGGGGTCAGTGTCACCCACCAGCCCCTCTGTGCCAGGCCCCAGCGAGGTGACAAACCCCTCCCGCTGTCCCCCCGAGGGTCCCCAGCACCCACCAGCCCCTCGGCTCCGGGCCCCAGCAAGGTGACAAACCCCTGCCTGTCCCCTCGGGGGTCAGTGTCACCCACCAAACCCCTCCCGCTGTCCCCTCAGGTGTCCCCAGCACCCACTAGCCCCTCAGCGCCAGTCCCCAGCAAGGTGACAGACCCCTGCCTGTCCCCTCAGGTGTCCCCAGCACCCACCAGCCCCTCGGCTCCGGGCCCCAGCAAGGTGACAAACCCCTGCCCATCCCCTCGGGTGTCCCCAGCACCCACCAGCCCCCTGCTTGTCCCTTGGGGGGTCAGTGCCACCCACCAAACCCCTGCCTCGGGGGTCAGTGCCACCCACCACCCCCTGCCTGTCCCCTCAGGTGTCCCCAGCACCCACCAGCCCCTCGGCGCCGGGTCCCAGCGAGGTGACAAACCCCTGCCGCTGTCCCCTCAGGTGTCCCCAGCACCCACCAGCCCCTCAGCGCCGGGCCCCAGCGAGGTGACAAACCCCTCCCGCTGTCCCCCCGAGGATTCCCAGCACCCACCACCCCTTGCCCACCCCTCGGGGGTCCCCAGCACCCACCAGCCCCTCAGCGCCGGGTCCCAGCAAGGTGACAAACCCCTCCCCATCCCCTCGGGGGTCCCCAGCAGCCACCAGCCCCTCTGTGCCAGGCCCAGCGAGGTGACAAACCCCTCCTGCTGTCCCCCCGAGGGTCCCCAGCACCCACCACCCCCTGCCCACTCCTCGGGGCTCCCCAGCACCCACCAGCCCCTCGGCTCCGGGCCCCAGCAAGGTGACAAACCCCTCCCCATCCCCTCGGGGGTCCCCAGCACCCACCAGCCCCTCGGCTCCGGGCCCCAGCGAGGTGACAGCCAGGTCGTTGCCGTTGGGGTCGAAGGCGTTGATCTCGATGCCCCAGTTGTTGTGCGGCTGCTTGAACCAGTTCTGCAGGACGTGCTTGAAGTCGATGCTCTGCCAGTGGCCCGAGCGCGAGTTGAGCTCGATCTTGAGCGAGCGGATGCGGATGTGGCGGCTGCCCTCGTCCGTGACGGGCTTGAGGCGCAGGATCTGCAGGTACACGGTGGAGGTGTGCTGCACCGGCCGCAGGTACACCCAGAGCTGCGCCTTCACCACCTTGGTGAACATCACCTTGGGGCTGAAGTTGAAGAAGCAGCAGTGCGGGCTGCCCTCGATCTGCACCGCCGGGTCGGCTGCGGGGAAGGGGGCGGCAGTCAGGGGGAGTGGGTGGGTGGGTGGGTGTGCGACCCCCGCGGGACGCGCGGTGAGAGACCCGAGCCCTTTGTGGGAGCCCCCCGAGCCCGGGATGGGAACCCCGCAGGGTCCGGGATGGGATCCCAAACCCGCGATGGGACCCCCTCCCCCCGCTCCAAGAGACCCCCGAGCCCGGGATGGGAACCCCGCAGGGTCCGGGATGGGATCCCGAGCCCGCGATGGGACCCCCGAGCCCGGGATGGGACCCCCTCCCCCCGCTCCAAGAGACCCCCGAGCCCGGGATGGGAACCCCGCAGGGTCCGGGATGGGATCCCGAGCCCGCGATGGGACCCCCGAGCCCGGGATGGGACCCCCTCCCCCCGCTCCAAGAGACCCCCGAGCCCGGGATGGGATCCCAAACCCGTGATGGGACCCCCGAGCCCGGGATGGGGTCCCAAACCCGGGATGGGACCCCCGAGCCTAGGATGGGATCCCAAACCCGCGATGGGACCCCCGAGCCCGGGATGGGGTCCCAAACCCGCGATGGGACCCCCGAGCCTAGGATGGGATCCCAAACCCGGGATGGGACCCCCGAGCCTGGGATGGGATCCCAAACCCGTGATGGGACCCCCGAGCCCGGGATGGGGTCCCAAACCCGCGATGGGACCCCCGAGCCCGGGATGGGGTCCCAAACCCGTGCTGGGACCCCCTTCCCGCGCTCCGAGAGACCCCCGAGCCCGGGATGGGGTCCCCACAGGATCGGTGATGGGACCCCCAAGCCCGGGATGGGAACCCCGCAGGGTCCGGGATGGGACCCCCCCGGCCGAGCCCGTGTTGGGACCCCCCGCGCCACGCTCCGGGAGACCCCCGAACCCGTGTTGGGACCCCCTCTCCGCGCTGCGGGAGACCCCCGAACCCGGGATGGGATCGCCACAGGGTCTGTGATGGGACCCCCGAACCCGGGATGGGATCCCCCCGGCCGGGCCCGTGTTGGGACCCCGATGCCGCGCCGCGTTCCGAGAGACCCCCGAACCCGGGATGGGATCCCCGCAGGGTCCGGGATGAGACCCCCGAACCCGGGATGGGATCGCCACACCAGGCCCGTTTTGGGACCCCCTCCCCGCGATCCAAGAGACCCCCGAGCCCGGGATGGAATCCCCCTTGGGCCCGTTCTGGGACCCCCACGCCGGGCCCGCTTTGGGACCCCCGAGCCCAGGATGGGATCCCCGCAGGGTGTGGGAGACCCCCGAACCCGGGATGAGACCCCTGCCCTGTTCCGGGAGACCCCCGAACCCGCGATGGGATCGCCACGCCAGACCCGCTTTGGGACCCCCTGCCCGCGCTCCGAGAGACCCCCGAGCCCGGGATGGGATCCCCCTGCCGGTGTCTTGCTGAGACCCCCTCCCCGCGCTGCGGGAGACCCCCGAACCCAGGATAGGATCTCTACCGCGCTCTGGGACCCCCGAGCCCTTTGTGGGACCCCCCAAACCCGTGCTGGGACCCCTGCCGGGTCCGTGATGGGACCCACGCCGGTCCCGCTTTGGGACCCCTAAACCCGGGATGGGACCCCCACGCCGTGTTCCGGGAGACCCCCGAACGCGGGATGGGATCCCCGCAGGGTGCGGGAGACCCCCGCGCCCAGGATGGGATCGCCGCAGGGTCTGCTTTGGGACCCCCATGCTGGTCCCGTGATGGGACCCCCTCCCCGCCGCGCCCCGAGAGACCCCCGAGCCCGGGATGGGATCCCCCCAGGGTCCGGGAGACCCCCGAGCCTGGGATGGGATCCCAAACCCGTGATGGGACCCCCCAGCACCGATCCGAGACCACCCCATGTCATTTTGGGACCCCCAGGTCTCACACTGAGACCCCCCAGCACCAATCCGAGACTCCCCCGTCTTATTTTGGGACGTCGAGCCCCTCTCCGGGACGCCCCCAGCCCCACGCTGGGACCCCCGAGCCACTCTCTGAGCCCCCCGGACCAACTGCGGACCCCCGAGCCGCATTCCAGGGACCCCCGAGCCGCACTCCGAGCCCCCCCGAGCCACACTCCGAGCCCCCCCGCCCCATTTCGGACCCCCGAGCCACACTCCAGGGACCCCCGAGCCGCACTCCGGACCCCCGAGCCGCACTCCGAGCCCCCCCGCCCCACTCCGAGACCCCCGAGCCGCACTCCGAGCCCCCCCGCCCCACTCCGAGACCCCCGAGCCGCACTCCAGGGACCCCCGAGCCGCACTCCGGACCCCCGAGCCGCACTCCCAGACCCCCCCGGCCCCACTGCGAGACCCCCGAGCCGCACTCCGGACCCCCGAGCCGCACTCCCAGACCCCCCCGGCCCCACTCTGGGACCCCCGAGCCACTCTCTGAGCCCCCCCGCCCCACTCCGAGACCCCCGAGCCGCACTCCAGGGACCCCCAAGCCGCACTCCGAGCCCCCCCGAGCCACACTCCGAGCCCCCCCGCCCCATTTCGGACCCCCGAGCCGCACTCTGAGCCCCCCCGCCCCATTTCGGACCCCCGAGCCCCCGGGGGTCGCGCCGCCCCCCTCGGGAGGTGAAGGTCGGGTCAGAGGCCGCCCCGGGGGTCGCCCCCGAGGAGGTCCCGCTCGCCCCCTGACCCTCGGGCCGGGCGGGGGTCCCGGGCCGGGCGGGGGGGGGGGTCTCCGCAGCACCTGCCGGGGGTCGGCCCCTCCCCCCCGGGACCCCTCCCCGCTTTGAGAGCGCCCCCAACCCCTCCAGGCGACAAAACCTGCGACCCCCGCGCCGGGGCGGTGACACCCCCGGGGGTCTCTCCGGGGGTCCCCCGCGGCCCCCCCGGGCCCGGCCCCACATCTGGCTCCAATCGAGGTGGGAATTTGCCCCCCCGGGCCCCCCCGGGCCGGGCCGGTCAGGGTTAATAGCGCCCAGCTGGGCCCGCGGCCATTTGTGCGCCAGGCCTCGCGGGGGTCGCGACACCGGAATGTCACCTCCCCCCACCCCCCCCGTGCCCCCCGAGCCGCGGGGACATGGGGCTGGGGGCGGTGGGGACCCCCCGGATAACCCCCCCGGGGTTCAGAGCCCCCCCAGCCCCTCGGAGGGGTTTGTCACCCCCGGGGAGGGAGCGGTGTCACACGGGGCTGAGGTGACACTGCCGCGCCCGTGGGGGGGGGGGGGTTGGGGGTCCGGGGGGGATTTTGGGGGGGCTCTGGGTGGGAGATGCCCCCGGGGAGCGGCCACTGCCAGGCCTGGCTGGGGACACTGGGGACACTGGGGGGACTGGGGACACTGGGGACTCTGGGAATGCTGGGGACGCTGGGGACACGGCTGTCCCTGTGACACCCCCGGGGCACACCGCTGTCCCTGTGACACCCCTGGGGACACTGGGGACACGGCTGTCCCTGTGACACCCCTGGGCACACGGCTGTCCCTGTGACACCCCCCTGGTGACACTGGGGACACTGGGGACACGGCTGTCCCTGTGACACCCCCGGGGACACGGCTGTCCCTGTGACACCCCTGGGGACACGGCTGTCCCTGTGACACCCCCTGGAGACACCGCTGTCCCTGTGACACCCCCCTGGTGACACTGGTGACACTGGGGACACGGCTGTCCCTGTGACACCCCCGGGGGACACGGCTGTCCCTGTGACACCCCTGGGCACACGGCTGTCCCTGTGACACCCCCTGGAGACACCGCTGTCCCTGTGACACCCCCCTGGTGACACTGGTGACACTGGGGACACGGCTGTCCCTGTGACACCCCCGGGGGACACGGCTGTCCCTGTGACACCCCTGGGCACACGGCTGTCCCTGTGACACCCCTGGGGACACGGCTGTCCCTGTGACACCCCCTGGAGACACCGCTGTCCCTGTGACACCCCTGGAGACACCGCTGTCCCTGTGACACCCCTGGGGACACTGGGGACACGGCTGTCCCTGTGACACCCCCCGGGGGACACTGGGGACACGGCTGTCCCTGTGACACCCCTGGGGACACCGGGCCGGTGACAGGGGTCCCGCGGGGCCGCCCCCCGGCCGCGGTGGCCGCGGTGGCCGCGGTGGCCGCGGTGGCCGCGGTGGCCGCGGTGGCCGCGGTGGCAGGATGCTGTGCCGTCGCCATGGCGACAGGGGATAAAGGTTACCGGGACACCGTGCCCAGCTGGGGCCAGCGGGCGGGGGCGGCCCCGAGCCCCCCGAGCCCCCCCGGCCCTTTGTTCCCCCGGGGCCGCGCTGGGGGCTGCGGCCGCGCTGTCCCCGTGTCCCCGTGTCCTTGTGTCCCTGTGTCCCCGTGAGCTTCTGTCCTTCTGTCCTTCTGTCCCCATGTCCCCGTGTCCCTGTGTCCTTCTGTCCCCATGTGCTTCTGTCCTGTCCTTGTGTCCCCCTGTCCTTCTGTCCCCGTGTGCTTCTGTCCCTGTGTCCCTGTGTCCCCGTGTGCTTCTGTCCTTCTGTCCCTGTGTCCTTCTGTCCCCAGGTCCCTGTGTCCTTCTGTCCCCGTGTCCCTGTGTCCCTGTGTCCTTCTGTCCCCATGTGCTTCTGTCCTGTCCTTGTGTCCCCCTGTCCTTCTGTCCCCGTGTGCTTCTGTCCCTGTGTCCCTGTGTCCCTGTGTCCCTGTGTCCTTCTGTCCCCATGTCCCTGTGTCCCCCTGTCCTTCTGTCCCCATGTCCCCGTGTCCCTGTGTGCTTCTGTCCTCGTGTGCTTCTGTCCCTGTGTCCCTGTGTCCCCCTGTCGTTCTGTCCCCATATCCTTCTGTCCCTGTGTCCCCGTGTCCCTGTGTCCTTCTGTCCCTGTGTGCTTCTGTCCCTGTGTCCTTCTGTCCTTCTGTCCCCGTGTGCTTCTCTCCTTCTGTCCTTCTGCCCCCTTGTCCCTGTGTCCCCACATCCTCCTGTCCCTGTGTCCTCCTGTCCTCCTGTCGCCATGTCCCCATGTCCCCATATCCTTCTGTCCCTGTGTCCCCACGTCCTCTAGTCCTCCTGTCCCCGTGTCCTCTTGTCCTCCTGTCCCTCTGTCCCCGTGTCCTGTCCTCCTGTCCCCGTGTCCTCCTGTCCCCGTGTCCCCACATCCTCCTGTCCTCCTGTCCCCGTGTCCTCCTGTCCCCGTGTCCCCACATCCTCCTGTCCCCATGTCCCCATGTCCCCACGTCCCGCTGACCTTGAGCAGCTCCCCCCGCCCCCCTCGCCCCCCGTCCCCCACCCCCCAGCCCCCCGGGGGTCGCGGGGGTCACGGGTAGCCCCTCAATGGCTCCGGGCCCCATTTAATGAAGCCCGGGGGGCTCGGGGGGCGTGGGGAACCCGAGAGCTTTATGGCTCCGCAGCTCTGCTCGTGTCCTTCTGTCCTCCTGTCCCTCTGTCCCCATGTCCTTCTGTCCTTCTGTCCTCGTGTCCCCACATCCTCCTGTCCCTGTGTCCTCCTGTCCCCAGGTCCTCCTGTCCTCCTGTCCCTGTGTCCCCACATCCTCCTGTCCCCATATCCTTCTGTCCTCCTGTCCCCGTGTCCTTCTGCCCCGTGTCCCCATGTCCCCACATCCTCCTGTCCCCACATCCTCCTGTCCCCATGTCCTTCTGTCCTCCTGTCCCCGTGTCCCCATGTCCCCGTGTCCTTCTGTCGCCATGTCCCCACAACCTCCTGTCCCTGCATCCTCCTGTCCCTCTGTCCTCCTGTCCCTGTGTCCCCACATCCTCCTGTCCCCACATCCTCCTGTCCCCATGTCCCCATGTCCCCACGTCCCGCTGACCTTGAGCAGCTCCCCCCGCCCCCCTCGCCCCCCGTCCCCCACCCCCCCAGCCCCCCGGGGGTCGCGGGGGTCACGGGTAGCCCCTCAATGGCTCCGGGCCCCATTTAATGAAGCCCGGGGGGCTCGGGGGGCGTGGGGAACCCGAGAGCTTTATGGCTCCGCAGCTCTGCTCAGGAACCATAAAAACCAAACCGCCACCCGGGGGGGGCCGCGAAAAGCGAAAAAAAAATGGGAATAAAACCGCAGCCGAGCCCCCCCCGGGGGCATCCGGGACCCCCGAGCAGGGGGGGAGAGCCCCTGCCCTTTATTTTGGGGGAGGGGCGGCAGGGGGGGCCCAGGCGCGGGAGGAAAGCCCCAGCGTGTCGTCAATTTTATGGGCAATAAAATTTCAAAGCCGCCCGAGCGAATTTAATGCCCCGGGAAGGAAATTCGGGGGGCGGGGAGAGACCCTCACACCTCCGCGCCTTCCGCTCGCCCCCCGCCCGCGGCCCCTCGCCCACCGCCCCCGGGGGTCCCGCGGCGAGCAGGTGGAGAGAGCCCGGGGAAACTGAGGCACGGCGGGGGCGGGGCTGAGGGCTGCTGTCACCTCCCCGTGTCACCTCCCCGTGTCACCTCCCCGAGTCACCTCCCCGTGTCACCTCCCTGTGTTACCTCCCTGTGTCACCTCCCCGTGCCACCTCCCCGTGTCACCTCCCTGTGTCACCTCCCCGAGTCACCTCCCCGTGTCACCTCCCTGTGTTACCTCCCTGTGTCACCTCCCCGAGTCACCTCTCCGTGTCACCTCCCCGTGTCACCTCCCTGTGTCACCTCCCTGTGTCACCTTCAGTGTCACCTCCCTGTGCCACCTCCCTGAGTCACCTCCCTGTGTCACCTCCCCGTGCCACCTCCCTGTGTCACCTTCAGTGTCACCTCCCTGTGTCACCTCCCTGAGTCACCTCCCTGTGTCACCTCTCCGTGTCACCTCCCCGTGTCACCTCCCTGTGTCACCTCCCCGAGTCACCTCTCCGTGTCACCTCCCTGTGTCACCTCCCTGTGTCACCTCCCCGTGCCACCTCCCTGAGTCACCTCCCTGTGTCACCTCCCCGTGCCACCTCCCTGTGTCACCTTCAGTGTCACCTCCCTGTGTCACCTCCCTGAGTCACCTCCCTGTGTCACCTCTCCGTGTCACCTCTCCGTGTCACCTCCCTGTGTCACCTCCCCGTGCCACCTCCCCGTGTCACCTCCCCGAGTCACCTCCCCATGTCACCTTCAGTGTCACCTCCCCGTGTCACCTCCCTGTGTCACCTTCAGTGTCACCTCTCCGTGTCACCTCCCTGTGTCACCTCCCCGAGTCACCTCCCTGTGTCACCTCCCTGTGTCACCTCCCCGTGTCACCTCCCCGTGTCACCTCCCTGTGCCACCTCCCCGTGTCACCTTCAGTGTCCCCTCCCCGTGTCACCTCCCCGTGTCACCTCCCTGTGCCACCTCCCCGTGTCACCTTCAGTGTCCCCTCCCCGAGTCACCTCCCCGAGTCACCTCCCCATGTCACCTTCAGTGTCACCTCCCTGTGTCACCTCCCCGTGTCACCTCCCCGTGTCACCTCCCTGTGTCACCTCCCTGTGTCACCTTCAGTGTCACCTCCCTGTGTCACCTCCCTGTGTCACCTCCCCGCGGGGACCCCCGGCTGTGCTGGCCTGTCCCCCCCAGCATGGCCTGTTGTCACCCTGATGTCACCTTCATGTCACCCTGATGTCCTGTCACCCTACTGTCACCCTGATGTCACCCTGCTGCCACCCTGATGCCACCCTGTTGTCACCCTGATGCCACCCTGTTGTCACCCTGATGTCACCCTACTGCCACCCTGCTGTCCTGTCACCCTACTGCCACCCTGCTGTCAGCCTGATGTCATCCTGTTGTCACTCTGCTGCCACCCTGTTGTCACCCTACTGTCATCCTGCTGCCACCCTACTGTCACCCTGCTGCCACCCTGATCTTGCCTTGCTGTCACCTTGTTGTCACCTTGCCTGTCACCCTGCTGTCACCCTGTTTGTCACCCTGATGTCACCCTGATGTCACTCTGTTTGTCACCCTGATGTCACCCTGCTGTCACTGTTTGTCACCCTGCGTCACCCTGATGTCACCCTGCTGTCACGCTGCACTCACCTTGTTTTCACCCTGTTCGTCACCCTGATGTCACCCTGCTGTCACCCTGTTTGTCACCCTGCTGTCACCTTGCTGTCACCCTGCACTCACCCTATTGTCACCTTGCTGTCACCCTGTTTGTCACCCTACTGTCACTCTGTTCATCACTCTGATGTCACCCTGATGTCACGCTGCACTCACCCTGTTTTCACCCTGTTTGTCACCCTGCTGTCACCCTGTTCGTCACGCTGCTGTCACCCTGCTGTCACCTTATTGTCACCCTGCTGTCACTCTGTTTGTCACCCTGCTGTCACCTTGCTGTCACCTTGTTCATCACCCTGCTGTCACCCTGCGCTCACCTTATTGTCACCCTGCTGTCACCCTGCCACGTGCCCTGGGCACCGCGAGGTCACCGTGCCACCTGCCCTGTGCCCCCAGTCTGCTCCCAGTGCCAGTGCCAGTGTCCAGTGCCAGGTGACAGTCCCCAAGTGCCCAGTCCCAGTCCCAGTCCCCGTCTCAGTCCCCAGTCCCAGTCTCTGTCTCAGCTCCCAGTCCCCAGGCCAAATCCCTGTCCCAGTTCCAGTTCCAGTCCCAGTCTCTGTCTCAGCTCCCAGTCCCAGTCCCCGGTCCCCCGGTCCCCAATCCCAGTCTCTGCTCCCAGTCTTAGTCCCCAGTCCCCAGTCCCGTCCTCAGTCCCAGTCCCCAGTCCCAGTCCCAGTCCCAGTCCCCAGTCCCGTCCTCAGTCCCAGTCACTGGTCCCAGTCCCAGTCCCCAGCCCAGTTCCCAGTGCTCTATCGCAGTTCCCAGCCCCAGGCCAATCCCAGTTCCAGTTCCCAGTCCCAGCACTCAGTCCCAGTCCCCTGTCCCCAGTCCCAGTCTCGGTCCCAGTCTCAGCCCCCAGTCCAGGGCCCAATCCCAGTTCCAGTCCCAGCACCCAGTGCCCTGTTTCATCTCCCAGTCCCAGTTCCCTGTGCTCTGTCTCAGCTCCCAGTCCCAAGTCCCAGTTCCAGTTCCAGTTCCCAGTCTCTGTCTCAGCTCCCAGTTCCCAGTCCCCAGTCCCCAGTTCCCAGTCCCAGTTCCAGTTCCAGTTCCCAGTGCTCTGTCTCAGCTCCCAGTCCCAGTCTCTGGTCCCAGTCCCAGTCCCAGCTCCCAGTCTCCTGTCCCCAGTCCCAGTCTCCTCTCCCAGCTCCCAGTCTCCTGCCCCCAGTCCCAGTCTCCTGTCCCTAGTCCCAGTCTCCTGTCCCCAGTCCCAGTCTCCAGTCCCCAGTGCCAGCTCGCAGCACACAGGATCAGCTCCCAGTGCCACGTCCCAGTCCCCAGTCCCAGCTCCCAGTAACAACTCACAGCACTCAGTCTCAGCTCCCAGTCTCCTGTCCCTTGTCCCCAGTTCCAGTCCCCAGGGCTAGCCCCCAGTAACTCCCAGCTCCCAGTCCCCTGTCCCCAGTCCCAGCACCCAGTCCCAGTCCCCGTCCCAGTCCCAGTCCCCAGTATCAGCACCTGGTCCCCAACCCCAGTTCCCAGTAACAACTCCCAGTCCCCAGTGCCAGCTCCCAGTCCCAGTCGGTCCCCAGTGTCACCACCTGGTCCCCAACCCCAGCACCCAGTGCCAGCTCCCAGTCCCCAGCGCTGGGCCCCACTCCCAGTCTCCTGGGAGACTCTCCCAGTCCAAGTCTCCTCTCCCAGTCCCAGTCCCAGTCCCCTCTCCCAGTCCCAGTCCAGATCTCCTCTCCCAGCCCCAGTCCCCACTCCAGTCCCAGTCTCCTCTCCCAGTCTCAGTCCCAGTCTCCTCTCCCAGTCTCCTCTCCCAGTCTCAGTCCCAGTCCCAGTCTCCTCTCCCAGTCCCAGTCCCAGTCCCAGTCTCCTCTCCCAGTCTGCTCTCCCAGTCCCAGTCTGCTCTCCCAGTCTGCTCTCCCAGTCCCAGTTCCTCTCCCAGTCCCAGTCTGCTCTCCCAGTCTGCTCTCCCAGTCCCAGTTCCTCTCCCAGTCCCAGTCTCCTCTCCCAGTTCCCAGTCTGCTCTCCCAGTCCCAGTCTGCTCTCCCAGTCCCAGTCTCCTCTCCCAGTCCCAGTCTGCTCTCCCAGTCCCAGTCTGCTCTCCCAGTCCCAGTCTCCTCTCCCAGTCCCAGTCTGCTCTCCCAGTCCCAGTCTGCTCTCCCAGTCCCAGTTCCTCTCCCAGTCCCCTCTCCCAGTTCCCGCTCCCCGCTCGGGCCGCACCGTCCCACCCCCGTCCCTTGTCCCTTGTCCCCTGTCCCTTGTCCCTTGTCCCTTGTCCCTTGTCCCCGCGCCGCTCGCCTCATCCCCGCGGGACCCGCACGGCCCGGGGGGGGCACCGCGAGGGCCTCGGGGACCCCCGGGGGGGCTCGGGAACCGAACACGGCGGAAAGGACACCCCAGGAGGGGACACCGGCGACGTGCGGGGAGGACATCGCGACACCGGGAGGCGAGCGGGGGTCGGGGCCGGGGGGCTCGGGGAGGGCGGGGGGAGTCGTCCGGCGAAGTTTGCCGCGGAACAAAGGGCGGCACTGACTTTCCTGGGCCATGCTGATGACGGTCTCGGTGGTGGCGTGGTACTCGTCCTCCTCCAGGTACTCGTCGTGCTGCAGCGAGTCCCCCTGGAAGTCGTGCAGGTCCAGGAGCTGCTGGAGCGGGGGGGCCTTGGGCAGCAGCTGCTTCACCACCTCGCGGGTGATGTTGGGCGCTTCCTTCAGCCGCAGCTTGCTCAGGATCTGCGACTTGATGCTCTCCAGCCGCAGCTCCTTGCTCTGCCGCCGCCACAGGCACACGGGGCAGGCGGGCTCGGAGGCGGGGGGCTGCTCCACGGACCCCCGCCCGCCACCGCGGCCACCAGCGAGCCCAGGAGGCACCAGAGAGGGGCCATGCCGGGGGGGGACAGCAGGAAATACATCGGGGGTGGAAGGAGGGGGGGGGAGGGAGGGAGGGAGGGAGGGTGAGGAAAAATTTAAAAAATAAAAAAAAAAAAAAAACAGAGAGAGAGGAGAGAGAGAGAGAGAGGGAGAGAGAGAGGAGAGGGAGAGAGGAGAGAGAGAGAGGAGAGAGAGAGAGGGAGGGGATGGAAAAAGAAATAATAAAAAAAAAAAAAAAATTAAAAAAATAATAATAATAAAAAAATAATCGAACCCTTCCCCACCGGGCCGCCCCCCCGCCCCGCTTCCACCGCAGCGCGCAAGGGGGGGAAGGCGGTAACGGCGGCGGGGCGGGGAAGCGGGACCCCGGGGGGGGCCGAACGGGGGGGGGGGGATGAAAAAAAGCGGCGGCAGCGGCGGCCCCGGGGTTTTATACCCCAAGAGAAGTGTGTCGTCAGCGGCCTTGATTGGCTGCGGGCGCACAAAAGAGGTTCTGGCAGGGGCTTGGCACCAGCCGCCGCCGGCCCCCCGAGCCCCGGAACGGCCCCGGAACGGCCCCGGAACGGCCCCGGAACGGCCCCGGCAGCGGCCCCGGGAACGGCCCCGGTGCGCTCGGGGACCCCCGCCCGCCCCCAGCCGCGGGGGGGTCTCGGGGGCGGCGCGGCTCGGCCCCCGCTCTCGGCAAGTGCGGCGGGACGGCTGCGCGTCCCGGCAAGTGCGCCCGCCCCCCGGAGCCCCCCGGAGCTCCCCACGGAGCACCCCGGAGACCCTCGAGCCCCCACGGAATTCCCCCGGAGCCCCCCCCGGTCCCCCCCGGAGCCCCCCGGAGCCCCCCACGGAACCCCCGGATCCCCCCCCGGAATCCCTGGAACCCCCGGAGCCCCCCGGAGCCCCCCCGGAACCCCTGGAACCCCCGGAGTCCCCCCGGAGTCCCCCCGGTGCCCCCCGGAGCCCCCCGGAGCCCCCCCGGGAACCCCCCCCCGGGCCCCCCGGAGACCCCCGGAGACCTCCGAGCCCCCCTGCAACCCCCCGGAGCCCCCCGGAGCATCCCCGGAGCCCCCCCGGAACCCCCCACGGAACCCCCCGGAGACCCCCGGAGCCCCCCGAGCCCCCCGGCCCCGCTCGGTACCGGCCCCGCCGGAACCGGCACCGGAGGCTTGCGGCGGCGGGAGGCTCCGGGACGGACCGGGAGCGGGGGGTGCCGGCCCGGGGATGGCCCAGGGACCCCCGGGGGGGCTCGGGGACCCCCGGAGGGGCTCAGGGACCCCCGGGGGGCTCCAGCGGGGGCTGGGGGTGCAGCTGAGGCTCCGGAGCATCCTGGCACCGGGAAGTGCCGCAGGAGCACCGGGAGGGTCCAGGAGGGACCGGGACCGGCGGACCCCGGCCCGGGGATGGCCCGGCAGGGCTTGGGGGGCTCGGGGACCCCGGGGGGGCTGGAAATTGGGGTGGGGGGGTTAAAACTGCCCGCTCCGGGGCGTCCTGGCACCGGGAAGTGCCGCAGGAGCACCGGGACGGGCCGGGAGCGGCGGACCCCGGCCCGGGAATGGCCCGGCAGGACTCGGGGGGCTCGGGGACCCCCGGGGGGCTCCAGCGGGGGCTGGGGGTGAGGCTGGCGGCTCCGGAGCGGCCCGGCACGGGGACATCGTCCCGGGAGGGACAAGGACAGGTCGCGAGGGAAGCCCTGCCGCGACTCGGGGGACACGGGGACCCCCGGGGGTGGCGGGGGTGCTGTCCCCAAGGCGGGGGGGCTCACCGGGGAGGCTGTCCGCTCCGCACCGGCACCGGGGGGGGGAACCGGGGCAGGAACGAGGGGACCCCGGCCCGGAGAACAACGTGGGGACCCCGGGGTGACCGGGACCCCCCCCCCCTTTTCCCGGTCCCCCCCCCATCAGAGGGGGAGACCCCCGGGGGTTCACCGGCGGGTCCGGGGGGGGACACGGCCCGGGGGGGGGTGGTCCCGGTGGGTTTGGGGGGAGGGGGAGCGGCCCCGGTGCCCCCCGGTCCGGGGGGGGGGCAGTTCGGTAACGGAGCCCGGGGCAGAGCTCCCCCGCGCGGCGAGGGGCGGAACTGCAGCGGCAGGGGCGCTTTGGGGACAGGCGACACGCGACACGCGACACGCGGGACCCCCCCGGTACCGCCACCGAGCGTGCCCCGGTACCCCACGGCAGCGCCCACCCCCCCGGGGACACCGCCGCCGCCATCCCCGGGGGACACCGCGACACCGGCGGGGGGCTCGCGTCCCGCTTTGTCCCCTGTCCCCGGCGGTGTCGCCTGTCCCCGGCGGTGTCGCCTGTCCCCGGCGGTGTCGCCGCGCTGCGGGGCCGCGGCAGCGATGGGGTTAAGCGGCCGTGACGCGGTGCCGTCCCCGCCCCCGGGCGGCCCCAGGAGCTGTCAGCGGCCCCGGTAACGGCGGCGCGGGCGGGGGGCGGCCCCAGGGTCCCCGAGGGTCCCCGCGGTGTCGCCAGGGGTGGCTAAGGGAGGGGGGGGGGACCCGGGGGTGTCCCCGCGTGGGGGTGGCGGGGGGGGAGGGTTGGGGACGTTCTGGGGACGGTGCGGGGGGGCCGCGTGGCCTCGCGCCTTCCGGGGGGACAGCGGGGACACCCCCGGGACAGAGCCATCCCCCCTGTGGGGACAGAGCCACCTCCTGAGGGACAGAGCCACCCCTGTAGGACAGAGCCACCCCCTGTGGGGACAGAGCCACCCCCTGAGGGACAGAGCCACCCCTGTAGGACAGAGCCACCCTCCCTGGGGACAGAGCCACCCCTGTAGGACAGAGCCACCCCCTGTGGGGACAGAGCCACCCTGTAGGACAGAGCCCCCCCTGTGGGGACAGAGCCACCCCCTGAGGGACAGAGCCACCCCTGTAGGACAGAGCCACCCCCTGTGGGGACAGAGCCACCTCCCGTGGGGACAGAGCCACCCTCCCTGGGGACAGAGCCACCCCTGTGGGACAGAGCCACCCTCCCTGGGGACAGAGCCACCCCCTGAGGGACAGAGCCACCTCCCGTGGGGACAGAGCCACCTCCCGTGGGGACAGAGCCACCCCTGTGGGACAGAGCCACCTCCCGTGGGGACAGGGCCACCCTCCCTGGGGACAGAGCCATTCCCTGGGGGACAGAGCCACCCCCTGTGGGGACAGGGCCACCCTCCCTGGGGACAGAGCCATTCCCTGGGGACAGAGCCATTCCCTGCGGGACAGAGCCACCCCTGTGGGGACAGAGCCATCCCCCCTGTGGGGACAGAGCCACCCCTGTGGGACAGAGCCACCCCTGTGGGGACAGAGCCATCCCCCCTGTGGGGACAGAGCCACCCCCTGAGGGACAGAGCCACCCCTGTAGGACAGAGCCACCCTCCCTGGGGACAGAGCCACCCCCTGAGGGACAGAGCCACCTCCCGTGGGGACAGAGCCACCTCCCGTGGGGACAGAGCCACCCCTGTGGGACAGAGCCACCTCCCGTGGGGACAGGGCCACCCTCCCTGGGGACAGAGCCATTCCCTGGGGGACAGAGCCACCCCCTGTGGGGACAGGGCCACCCTCCCTGGGGACAGAGCCATCCCCTGGGGACAGAGCCATTCCCTGCGGGACAGAGCCACCCCTGTGGGGACAGAGCCATCCCCCCTGTGGGGACAGAGCCACCCCTGTGGGACAGAGCCACCCCTGTGGGGACAGAGCCATCCCCCCTGTGGGGACAGAGCCACCCCCTGAGGGACAGAGCCACCCCTGTAGGACAGAGCCACCCTCCCTGGGGACAGAGCCACCCCCTGAGGGACAGAGCCACCTCCCGTGGGGACAGAGCCACCCCCTGAGGGACAGAGCCATCCCCCCTGTGGGGACAGAGCCACCTCCTGAGGGACAGAGCCACCCCTGTAGGACAGAGCCACCCCCTGTGGGGACAGAGCCACCCCCTGAGGGACAGAGCCACCCCTGTAGGACAGAGCCACCCCCTGTGGGGACAGAGCCACC
>JAWUZG010001379.1:0-27576 GCA_036785705.1 Acanthornis magna
AATGGGGAATTAGCGGGAAATTAACGGGGAGTTAATGGGGAAATTAATGGGGAATGGGGAATTAATGGGGAGTTAATGGGGAAATAACGGGGAATTGAATTAAAAGGGAATTAACGGGGAGTTAACGGGGAATTAACGGGAATCACGGGGGGTTAATGGAGAGGTTAACGGGAAATTAACGGGGATAACGGGGGGGATTAATGGGGGGAACTGAGCGGAGCCGAACCGCGGCAGCCTGGGGGGAAAACGGGGCGGAGGGAACGGGAGGATTAACGAGAGTGTTAATGAAGTAACGGGAGAGGTTAACGGGGGAGTTAATGAGGTAACGGGGGGATTAACGGAGGTACGGGCGGGGTTAACGGGGGGGTTAATAGGGGTGAGGAGGAATTAACGGGTGAATTAACGGGTGAATTAACGAGGAGGTTAACGTGGCAAGGGGGGAATAACCGGGGATTAGTGCGGGTAACGGAGAGAATTCATGGGGGTAACTGGGGAGGGTTACTGGGGAATTAATGGCGATAATGGGGGGTCTAACGGGGGGCACCGGCCGGACCCGAACCCCGGCGGGCTGGGGGGACCGGCGGCTCCGAAACTGGGAGACACTGGGGGGGAGGACGAATAACGGGAGGGGGAAAAGGGGGCCGGGCCCGGTGGGGAAGGGGAGCTCTGCCCGGGGGGGGGGAGCGGGGCCCGCAGTGTCCCCCCCCTCCCTCCCGGGATCCCGGGGGGTCTCCCGCGCCCCCCGCACCTCGATGCGCAGCGGGAAGCCCCCCCCGGGCCGCAGCCCCGGCACGTGGGAGCTCAGCAGGTTGTGGGTCAGCAGCTTCATGGCGCCGCTTCCGCTTCCGCTGCGTCACTTCCGGGAAGGAGCTGTTGCCGGGGTAACGCTGAGGGGGGAAGGGGGCGGGGCCTCTCTCAGGGGGCGGGGCTACGCTGCATTGAAGGGGCGGTTAGTGGGGCGTGGTCTCGCAGAGGGGCGGGGCCAGGCGCTCGCGTTGGGGGGGAGCGCGACCCCCGAGACTCCCCCAGGACCTCAAAGCCCTCCCAGAGACCCCCCCCCCCCCAAATCCTCCAGAGATCCCCGAAGGCTTCTGGGCTCCTCACGTGACCCGGGACCCCTCCCCAGCACCCCAAAACCCCTCGGGACCCCCAATTCCTCCTTTTGAGCCCCTCTTTTGTCACAGTCCTGATCCCCCCGGTGGCCCCCACTCCTTTATTTTGGGGTCCCCGTGCCCTCAGACCCCCCATGAGTCCACAATTTCCCATTAGGGGTCCCAACCCCTATTTTAGGGGTCCCATTTAATGCCCTGATAGCCCCCCAGGGACCCCAAGTACCCTAAACTCCCCAACCCTGGGGGAGGACACTCAGACCCCCCCCAAAAAACAGACACAGAGGCGGAGGCACAAATGCAGTTCATTTATTCAGCATTTGGGGGGGACCCCAACACCCCCCAAGAAATAAAGAGAGACCTCCCCCCAAAATGTGGAGTGTGTGGGAGAAAGAAAGACCCCCCAAAAAGGATTTTGGTGGGGGTGCAGTGACATGAGCCCCCAAAAAAGAGTGAGGGAAGCTGAGTTTTGGACCCCCCAAAATGAAGAGGTTGGGGGGGTAAGGCCACGTGTGTGGGGGGGGGAGGCCCCAAGGCTCGTGTGGGGGAGGACTCAGTGCAGTTTTGGGGTGCTGGGGGGGGGCTGGATGCAGTTTTGGGGTGCTGGATGCAGTTCTGGGGTGCCAAGGGGGTTGGATGCAGTTTTGGGGGGCTGGGGGGTCGCTATGGGGTGTAGGGGAAGCTGAGCACGACCCCCTCGTAGGCACTGAGCGTCAGCTGCTCCAACTCCACCTCCTTCTCCTTGGGGACCTGCGGGTCGGTGCTGAGGCGAGGACAGCTTTGGGGGGCAGCAACTCGGGGTCCCTGCTCCCCTCGAAAGGTTTGAGGGGTGTCCCGTGGGGGTTGAGCACCAGCAGGAAGCGCTCGCTCTGATCCCAGCGCCGCAGGACGGCGATGGCCGAGCCGGCGGGGATGGCTTTGGCCTCCCCGAAGAGCAGCGAGCGCTCCCCGGGCTCGCAGCGAGGCCATGGCTCGGCACAGCTCCAGCTCGGGCACCTGGAATTGAGGGGGAGGGGTCAGCGGGACCCCCAAACGCGGCCCCGCGGAGAGGGAATGAGGCGCGGGCCCTTTAAGAGGTGCGGGTGTGGCGTTGCCCTTTTAAGAAGGTGTGGTGGGGCCTCACCCGCTGGGGTTTTACCCTTTTAAGGAGAAGGCCCCGCCCACTCGAGGGCGAGAGCGCTTGTCATTGTTGACCCCTTAAAAGGGCAAGCCACGCCCATTCCGCAGAAGCCACGCCCCCAGCAGATCACGCCCACCACGTGACAGTATAGGCCCCGCCCCCTGGCGCCCCCTCCCAGTCACCGAGGCCCCGCCCACAACTGCAAGGCCAAGCACCCACAACTGCAAGGCCAAGCACCGCCCATTAAACCACGCCCATTTCATCTAAGCTCCGCCCACAATCACATGACCAAATCGCACCCATCAATCTCCGCCCATTTCCCTGTAAGCCCCGCCCACCACATAGTCAAAACAACACCCAGCATCAAACCACGCCCATTTCCCCATAGCCACGCCCACCACTGCAAGCCCAAGCCACGCCCATCACCAAACCCCGCCCACAATCACATGACCAACCCACACCCATTATCAAACCCCGCCCATTTCCCCCAGCCACTCCCACCACCACAAACACCAAGCCACACCCATCACCAGACCACGCCCCTTTCCCCAAGCCCCGCCCACAATCACATGACCAAACTCCAACCCAGCACCAAACCACGCCCATTTTTCCATAGCCACGCCCACCACAGCAAGCCCAAGCCCCGCCCATCACCAAGCCCCGCCCACTCTCCATAGCCCCTCCCACAACCACAGCTATGCCCATCACCAAACCCCGCCCCCTTTCCCCTAAGCCCCGCCCACAATCACGACAAACCCCACCCAGCATAAAATCCCGCCCATTTTCCATAGCCACGCCCACAGCCCCCACCCACCAGCAAACCCCCGCCCCCTTTCCCCTGAGCCCCACCCACAATCGACCAACCTCTGCCCACCAAACCCCGCCCCCTTTCCCCTAAGCCCCGCCCACAATCACGACAAACCCCACCCAGCATCAAGACCCGCCCATTTCCCCATAGCCCCGCCCATCACCGAAACCCCGCCCCCTTTCCCCTAAGCCCCGCCCACCTGGGAGCTGTTTTCGCCTTTTTCCATCGCTTCGATGAATTCCCACGGCATGGAGGGCAACTGAGGCAAAAAAGGAATAAAAAATGGGGTAAAAAATGGGGAAAAAATAGGGAAATTGGGGTCAGGGGTCACCCCAAATCTGCTCGCACCCCAAATCCCACCCCAAGACCCCCAAAAGCCTCACGGTCACCCCAAAATTCCTCCCCAAAAACGCCACAGGTCGCCAATCGACCTAGCAACCCAAAGTCTCTTCAGGAGCTCCGAATTCCTCCTGGGACCCCCAAAATTTGCTCTGGGAACCCCAAATTTATCCCTGGGAACTCCGAATTTCTCGTGGGAAGCCCAAAATTGCTTTTAGGATCCCCAAAATCCCTTCAGGAGCTCCAAACTCCTTCGTGATCGCAAGGCACGCCGAAAATCCCCAAACCGCATCTCCGGCACCCCAAAAAATGACAGAATTCTTCCTCCGGCCCCCCAAAAACTCCTCAAACCTCCCAAAACTCCCCCAAATCCTCCATCTCCCCCCCCAAAACTCCTAAAATCCTCCCTCCAACCCCCGAAAATCCCCCCAAAAACCCCAAGTTCTCCCTGCAGCTCCCCCAAATCCTCCCTCCATTCCCCCAAAACACCTCAAAATCCCCCAAAAAAACCCAAAACCCCCAAATTCTCCCTGAAGCTCCCCCAAAACCTCCATCCACCCCCCCCAAGACCCCAAAATCCTCCCTCCAGCCTCCCAAATCCCCCCAAAAACCCCAAATTCTCCCTGCAGCGCCCTCCAAAACCCCCCAAAACCCCCCCAAAAAAACCCAAAATCCACAAATTCTCCCTGCAGCCCCCCCCAAACCCCCCAAAAATGCCAAAAAACCCAAAATTCTCCCTGTAGGCCCCCCAAACCTCCCTCCAGCCCCCCCAAAACCCCAAAATCCACAAATCCTCCCCGCAGCCCCCCACAAATCCTCCCTCCACCTCCCCAAAAACCCAAATTCTCCCTGCAGTGCCCCCCAAAACCCCTCAAAACCCCCCAAAAAACTCCAAAATCCACAAATTCTCCCTACACAGCCCCCCCAAACCTTCCTCCACCCCCCCAAAACCCCCCAAAAAGCCCCAAAATCCACAAATTCTCCCGGCAGCGTCCCCAAACCTTCCTCTGCCCCCCAAAAAACCCTAAAATCCACGAATTCTCCCTGAAGCCCCCCCCAAAACACCCCAAAATCCACAAATTCTGCCTGCAGCCCCCCACAAATCCTTCCTCCAGCCCCCCCAAACCCCCCAAAAAACCCCAAAATCCACAAATCCTCCCTGCAGCGCCCCCCAAAAAATCCCAAAATCCACAAATTCTTCCCACACAACCCCCCCAAACCTTCCTCCACCCCCCCAAAAAACCCCAAAATCCACAAATTCTCCTTGCAGCCCCCCCAAACCTCCCTCCGCCCCCCCAAAACCCCTCAAAGCCCCCCAAAAAACCCCCAAACCCCCAAATCCTCCCCGCAGCGCCCCCCAAAACCCCCCAAAAAATCCCAAAATCCACAAATTCTCCCCATACAACCCCCCCAAACCTTCCTCCACCCCCCCAAAAAACCCCAAAATCCACAAATTCTCCCTACACAGCCCCCAAACCTTCCTCCATCCCCCCAAAACCCCCCAAAAAAACCCAAAAAACCCCAAAATCCACAAATTCTCCCTGCAGCCCCCCCAAAACCTCCCTCCACCCCCCCAAAATCCACAAATCCTCCCCGCAGCCCCCCACAAATCCTCCCTCCATCCCCTCCCAATGACTCCCATCCCCCCCAAAGCCTCTCAGCCCCCCAAAAAACCCCAAAATCCCCAAATTCTGCCTGCAGCCCCCCACAAATCCTTCCTCCACCCTCCCAAAACCCCCCCAAAAACCCCAAATTCTCCCTGCAGCGCCCTTCAAAACCTCCCTCCACCCCTCCAAAACCCCTCCAAATCCCCCCAAAAAACCCCAAAATCCACAAATCCTCCCTGCAGCGCCCCCCAAAACCCCCCAAAAAATCCCAAAATCCACAAATTCTCCCCATACAACCCCCCCAAACCTTCCTCCACCCCCCCAAAAAACCCCAAAATCCACAAATTCTCCCTACACAGCCCCCAAACCTTCCTCCATCCCCCCAAAACCCCCCAAAAAACCCCAAAATCCACAAATTCTCCCTACACAGCCCCCCCAAAACCTTCCTCCGCCTCCCCAAAACCCCCCAAAAAAACCCAAAATCCACAAATTCTCCCTGCAGCGCCCTCCAAAACCTCCCTCCACCCCTCCAAAACCCCCCAAACCCCCCCCAAAAAACCCCAAAATCCACAAATTCTGCCTGCAGCCCCCCACAAATCCTTCCTCCACCCCCCCAAAACCCCCCAAAACCCCCCAAATTCTCCTTGCAGCCCCCCCACAAATCCTTCTCCACCCCCTCAAAACCCCCAAAAAAATCCCAAAATCCACAAATTCTCCCTACACAGCCCCCCCAAACCTCCCTCCACCCCCCCCAAACCCCCCAAAAAAATCCCAAAATCCACAAATTCTCCCCACACAACCCCCCCAAACCTTTCTCCAGCCCCCCAAAAAACCCCAAAATCCACAAATCCTCTCTCCATCCCCTCCCAATTACTCCCACCCCCCCAAAACCCCTCCCAGCCCCCCCAAATTCTCCCCTCAGTACCTCTCCGTTTTTGGGGGATCTCGCCAGAGCCAATTCATCGCCGGAGCTCAGCACGGGGGTCCCGGGGAGACCCCAGACCAAGAGCAGCTGCTGCAGAGTGTGGGGTCTGCTCACCCACGACTCCCACGGGGTCCCCACCTGTGGGACAGAGACCCCCGTCAGCCCCGGGACCCCCGAAATCCACGGGGGGACCCCAAAAAATGAGCAAGGGGAGGTTTGGGGTCTCGGGAGCGGTTGGGGGTAAAGGGTGGGGGGAATCTTGGAGGTCCCAGAGGTTTGGGATTGGGGAATTTGGGGGTCCCAGGGGCGTTTTGGGGGTCCCGGGGGTTTGGGATTGGGGAATTTGGGGGTCCCAGGGGTTTGGGATTGGGGAATTTGGGGGTCCCAGGGGGTTTTGGGGGTCCCAGGGGTTTGGGATTGGGGAATTTGGGGGTCCCACGGAGATCTGTGGGGTCCCAAGGGTTCAGAATTGAGGAATTTGGGGGTCCCAGGGATGTTTGGGGTCCCAGTGGGGACAGACGCTCAGGGAATTTGGGGGTCCCAGAGGAGTTTGAGGGTCCCAGGGGTTTGGGATTGGGGAATTTGAGGGTCCCGGGGGATTCGAGGTCCCAAGGGTTCAGGATTGCGGAATTTGGGGGTCCCAGGGGAGTTGGGGGTGAGGGTACGTGGGAATCCTGGGGGAATTTGGGGGTCCCAGGGGGGTCTGAGGGTCCCAGGGGTTCAGGATTAGGGAATTTTGGGGGTCCCAGGGATGTTTGGGGTCCCAGCAGGGAGAGAAGCTCAGGGAATTTGGGGGTCCCAGGGAGGTTTGAGGGTCCCAGGGGTTCAGAATTGAGGAGTTTGGGGGTCCTGGGGGGGTTTGGGGTTTCTGAAAAATTTTCGGGGTTCCTGAAACGTTTTTGGGGGTCCTGAAGGGATTTTGGGGTTCCTGGGGGGATTTTGGGGTTCCCGGGAAGGTTTTTGGGGTTCCTGAAAGGTTTTTTGAGGTCCCAGGAAGGTTTTTGGGGTTCCCAGTAGGGTTTTTGGGGTTCCCAGGGGAATTTTGGGGTTCCCAGGAAGGTTTTTGGGGTTCCCGGGGGGATTTTAGAGTTCCCAGGAAGGTTTTTGGGGTTCCTGGGAAGGTTTTGGGGTTCCCAGTAGGGTTTTTGGGGTTCCCAGGAAGGTTTTTGGGGTTCCCGGGAGGGTTTTTGGGGGTCCCGGGAATGTTTCTGGGGTTCCTGGGGGGATTTTGGGGGTCCCGGGAGGGTTTTGGAGGTTCCCAGGAAGGTTTTTGGGGTTCCTGGGAAGGTTTTTGGGGTTCCCGGGGGGATTTTGGTGTTCCTGGGAATGTTTTCGGGGTTCCTGGAAAGTTTTTGGGGTTCCCAGGAGGGTTTTTGGGGGTCCCGGGAGGGTTTTTGGGGTTCCCGGGGGGTTTTTGGGGATCCTGGGGGGATTTTGGTGCTCCCGGGAATGTTTTTGGGGGTCCCAAGAGGGTTTTTAGGGTTCCCAGGAAGCTTTTTGGGGTTCCCAGGAAGGTTTTTGGGGTTCCCGGGGGGATTTTGGGCATCCCGGGGGGATTTTGGTATTCCCAGAAAGGTTTTTGGTGTTCCCGGAAATGTTTTTGGGGTTTCCGGGGGGATTTTGGGGTTCCCAGGAATGTTTTTGGGGGTTCCCAGGAAGGTTTTTGGGGTTCCCAGGAATGTTTTCAGGGTTCTCAGGGGATTTTGGGGTCCCCCACTCACGCTCCAGCCCAGCGCAGGCGAGGAGGAGTTGAGGAAGCTCAGGAGGGTCCTGGCAGCACCCTCGGGGGGCTCCACTCGGGGTGGGGATCCCAGGGGTCTCAGGAAAGGTCCCACCAGCAGCTGGGGGGGCTCCCAAAATTCCTTGGGCACCTTCCAGGGCTCCTCCAGGCGAGTGCCCCCCACCAGAACCCTAAAAACGGGAGAGGGTCGGGGGGGGTCCTCAGCACCCCAAAAATGGGGAGGGGGTGGGGGAAGACCCCAGAAATGGGAGGGAGAGTCAGGGGAGGAGCCTTAGAATCCCAAAAATGGGAAGGGGAGAAGGGAGGACCCCAAAAATGGGAGGGGGAGTCAGGGAAGGGTCCTGAGCACCCCAAAAATGGGGAGGGGTCGGGGGAGGACCCCCAAAATCGGAAGGAAAGTCAGGGAAAGACTTTTGGAACTCCAAAAATGGGGAGGGGGCGGGGGAGGACCCCAAAAATGGAAAGGGTCGGGGAGGGTCCCCAAGCACCCCAAAAATGGGGAAGGGGTCAGGGGAGGACCCCAAAAATGGGAGGGGGAGTCAGGGGAGGAGCCTTGGAATCCCAAAAATGGGAGGGAAGGATCCTCAGCACCCCAAAAATACGAAGGGAGGGTCCTCAAGCACCCCAAAAATGGCGGGGGAGATAGAGGAACACCTTTAGCACCCCAAAAATGGGTGGGGGGGTCAGGGGAGCACCCCAAAAATGGGTGGAGGAATAAGGGGAGAGTCCGCAGCACCCCAAAAATAGGAGAAGAGGATCCCCAAGCACCCCAAAAATGGGAGGGGGAGTCACGGGAGGACCTCAAAAATGGGTGGGGGGGGTCAGGGGAGCACCCCCAGCACCCCAAAAATAGGAGAGAAGGGTTCTCAAACACCCCAAAAATGGCAGAGAAGGAAAGAGGAGCACCCCCAGCACCCCAAAAATGGCAGGGGAGGGTTCCTAAGCACTCCAAAAATGGGGGAAGGGTCCCCAAGCACCCCAAAAATTGGAGTGGGAGTCAGGGGAGGACCCCAAAAATGGGTGGGGGGGGTCAGAGGAGCACCCCCAGCACCCCAAAAATGGGGGGAGGAGCTCAAAGTTGGGGGTGAGAGTGTCACAAGCAGGGGTGACATGAAATTGGGGGGGTCGGGGAGTTTGGGGGGCACGGGGACACATTTTGGGGGGCACACACATTTTGGGGGACACACACATTTTGGGGGACAGGAGGTACTAAGAAGACACACTTTAGGGGACACACACATTGGGGGGGACACGAGGGACACATTTTGGGGGACACAGACATTTGAGGGAACACAGACACATTTTGGAAAACACACACATTTTGGCAGATGCATTTTGGGGGGCTCAGATTTTGGGGACACATTTTGGGAACACACATTTTGGGGGAGATAGACATTTGGGGGGACACGAGGGACACATTTTGGGGGACACGCACACATTTGGGTGGACATGGGGAACACATTTTGGAGGACATAGACATTTGGGGGACACACATTTTGGGGGATACGGAGATTTTGGGGGACGCGTTTATTTGGAGGGATACAGGAGGAACGCATTTTGGGGGACACACACTTTGGGGGACACACACATTTTGGAGACAGACATTTGGGGGGACACATTTTGGGGGACACACAGACATTTTAAGGAACACATTTTGGGGGACACAGACATTTAGAGGAACACAGGAAGGACATATTTTGGGGGACACAGACATTCTGGGGGACGCGAGGGACACATTTTGGGGACACACAGATTCGGGGGGACACAAAGGACACATTTTGGGGACACATTTTGGGGGACACACACAGATTTTGGGGTCAGACCTGGCCGTGGCGCCGCGGCTCGGGTGTTTCTCTGTCACGTTCCTCCACAGGGGCAGCACCCACGGCTGGGGGGCACGGGGGGGGTCAGCACCAGCCCCCAGACCCCAAACTGTGACCCCACAGACCCCAGACCCCAAATTGTGACCCCCAGACCTCAAATCCTGACCCCAGACCCCAAATTCTGAACCACAGACCCCAAATCCTGACCCACAGCCCCCAGAGACCCCAAATCCTGACCCCACAGCCCCCAGACCCCAAATTGTGACCCCCAGACCCCAAATTGTGACCCACAGACCCCAGACCCCAAATCGTGACCCACAGACCCCAAATTCTGAACCACGGACCCCAAATCCTGACCCACAGACCCCAGACCCCCAATTGTGACCCACAGACCTCACAGACCCCAAATCCTGACCCACAGCCCCCAGAAACCCCAAATTGTGACCCACAGACTCCAAATCCTGACCCACAGCCCCCAGACCCCAAATTGTGACCCACAGACTCCAAATCCTGACCCACAGCCCCCAGACCCCAAATTGTGACCCACAGACCCCAAATCCTGACCCACAGCCCCCAGACACCCCAATTCCTACCCCCACCCCCAATTCCCCCACAAAGACCCCAAATCCTGTTCCACACAGGCCCCAAATCCTCCCTAAACACCTTAATTGCCCCCAGACCCCAATTTCTGTCCCCCCCCATCCCCAATTCCTGCCCCCAGACCCCAATTCCCCCCCCAGACCCCAATTCCCGCCCTCCCATCCCCAATTCCTGCCCCCCCATCCCCAATTCCCCCCCTGACCCCAATTCCCACCCCCAGACCCCAATTCTTCCCACCCCCCACCCCAATTCCCATCCCCCCCCGACCCCAATTCCCGCCCCCCACCCCAATTTCCGCCCCCCCAGACCCCAATTACCCCCACAGACTCCAATTCCCGTGCCCCCCACCCCAATTCCCGCCCCCCAGACCCCAATTCCCGCCCCCCACCCCAATTCCTGCGCCCCCCCACCCCAATTCCCCACCCCCAGACCCCAATTCCCCCCCACCCCAATTCCTGCCTCAGACCCACTTCCCACTCCCCTCAGACCCCAATTCCCGCCCCCCCACCCCAATTCCCGCCCCCCCGGACCCCAATTCCCACGCCCCCCACCCCAATTCCCACCCCCAGACCCCAATTCCCCCCCCCCACCCCAATTCCTGCCTCAGACCCACTTCCCACTCCCCTCAGACCCCAATTCCCCCCCCACCCCAATTCCCCCCCCACACCCCAATTCCCCACCCCTAGACCCCAATTCCCGCCCCCCACCCCAATTCCTGCCCTCCACACCCCAATGCCTGCCCCCTACCCCAATTCCTACCTCAGCCCCACTTCCCACTCCCCTCAGACCCCAATTCCCAACCCCCAGACCCCAATTACCCCCACAGACCCCAATTCCCGCGCCCCCCACCCCAATTCCCCCCCCAGACCCCAATTCCTGCCCCCCAGACCCCAATTCCCGCCCCCCACCCCAATTCCCGCCCCTCACCGACCCCAATTCCTGCCCCCTACCCCAATTCCCGCGCCCCCCACCCCAATTCCCACCCCTCACCTGCAGCTCCTCGATGCCATCCAGGAAGATCCCAGCCACGCCCTGGCCCAGCCAATGCTCCAGAGCGGCCTGGGGGGCACGGGGGGGTCAGGGGGGTCAGGGGGCACACCGGGGGGTCGGGGGGCACAGAGCCCCCACAGCTCCCCAAGACCCCCACCCCAGAGCCCCCCCAGCCCTAATACAGCCCCCCATGCCACAGCTCCTCAATCCACACCCCAGAGCCCCCCAGCCCCACCCCACAGCCCCTCAGACTCACCCGACAGCCCCCCAAGACCCCCACCCCACAGCCCCTCAACCCCAACCCCACAGTCCCCCAGCCCCACCCCACAGCCCCTCAATCCCCACCCCAGAACCCCCCAGCTCCAATACAGCCCCCACCCAACCCCACAGCCCCCCAGCCCCACCCCAGAACGCCTCTAGACCCACCCCACAGCCCCCACCCCACAGCCACTCAATCCCCACCCCACAGCCCCACCCCACCCCACAGCCCCCCACCCCCACCCCCCAGCCCCTCAATCCCCACCCCGGAACCCCTCTAGACCCACCCCACAACCCCCACCCCACAGCCCCCCCAGCTCCAATACAGCCCCCACCCCACAGTCCCCACAGCTCCCACCCAACCCCATAGCCCCTCAATCCACACCCCAGAACCCCCCAGCCCCATTACAGCCCCCACCCCACAGTTCCCAGAGCCCCCCACCCCCAGCCCCACCTCACAGCCCCCCAACCCACAGCCCCCACCTCACCCCACAGCTCCCACCCAACCCCACAGCCCCACCCCAAAGCCCCCACCCCAAAGCCCACCAATCCCCACCCCAGAACCCCCCCACAGCCCCTCAATCCCCACCCCACAGCCCCCCACCCCCCAGCCCCTCAATCCCCACCCCACAGCCCCCCAATCCCCACCCTACTGCCCCTGAAGACCCCCACTCCACAACCCCCCACCATCCCCACCCCACAGCCCCTCAATCCCCACCCCAGAACCCCCCACAGCCCCTCAATTCCCACCCCCCCAGCCCCACCCCACAGCCCCCACCCAACCCCACAGCCCCCCAACCTCACCCCACTGCCCCCACCCCCACCCCACAGCTCCCACCCAACCCCACAGCCCCCACCCCACAGCCCCCCAAGACCCCCACAACTCCCCAACTCCACCCCACAGCCCCCACCACCACCCCACAGCCCCACAGCCCCCCAAGACCCCCACCCCACAGCCCCTCAATCCCCACCCCACTGCCCAAGACCCCCCCACAACTCCCCAACTCCACCCCACAGCCCCCACCACCACCCCACAGCCCCCCAGCCCCTCAATCCCCATCCCACTGCCCCCCAAGACCCCCACCCCACAGCCCCCCAAGACCCTCACCCCACAGCCCCCACAAGACACCCAACCCCCAGCCCCTCAATCCCCACCCAACCCCCCACCATCCCCACCCCACAGCCCCCCAATCCCCACCCCACAGCCCCCCAAGACCCCCACAACTCCCCAACTCCATCCCACTGCCCCCCAAGACCCCTACCCCACAACCCCCCACCATCCCTACCCCACAGCCCCCCAGTCCCCACCCCACTGCCCCCCAGGACCCCCCCAACTCCACCCCACAGCCCCACAACTCCCCCCAGCCCCAATACAGCCCCCCAATCCCCACCCCACAGCCCCCCAATCCCCACCCCACTGCCCCCCAAGACCCCCACAACCCCCACAACTCCACCCCACAGCCCCCCAAGACCCCCACAACTCCCCAACTCCATCCCACTGCCCCCCAAGACCCCCACAACTCCCCAACTCCATCCCACTGCCCCCCAAGACCCCCACCCCACAGCCCCCCACCATCCCCATCCCACAGCCCCCTAAGACCCCCACAACTCCCCAACTCCACCCCACAACCCCCCAGCCCCTCAATCCCCATCCCACTGCCCCCCAAGACCCCCACAACTCCACCCCACAGCCCCCAGCCCCACCTGGAGCTGCCCCTTGGCCTCGCTCGGGGCCTCGCCCCACACAGGACTCCCGGAGAGCTTTGGGGTCAGGTCCAAAATCACCTTCAGCCCTAAAAGTGAAAAACGGGGGGGTCAGGGCACCCCCAAACCCCCCCAGAAACACCGAACCCCCAATTACTGTGTTAACTCCCATTTAGAGACCCCCACCCCAATTTCAGGGGTTCCCCCAAGCCCCCCCAGCGTTGGGAACCCCCAAATTCAGGACCCCCACCTCCTCTTATTTTAGAAATGTCCCCCCCATTTTGAAATTCCACCCCAATTTCAGGACCCCCACCCCTTTAGAAGCCCCTGCCCCTCTAATTTTAGAAATTTCCCCCCAAATTCAATCCCTCCCACCCCATTAGCAGCCCTGCCCGCCCTCATTTTGGGGGTGACCCCCCAATTTTGAAATTCCCCCCTCCCCCCCAAATTCAGGCCCCCCACCCCATTACCAACCCCATCCCCCTTTATTTTGGGGCTGTCCTCCGAATTTTCAAATCCCCCCCACCCCAATTTTGGGGTCTCCTTTAATCAGTTTCCCCCCAATTTTGGGGGGTTTTTTCCATCATGTGTTGCCCCCTCCCCCACTTTGGACCCCCCCAAATTTGGGGTCCCCCCCCAAATTCAGGCCCCCCTATTACCACCCCCACCCCCCCTTATTTTGGGGCTGTCCCCTGAATTTTCAAACCCCCCCCACCCCAATTTTGGGATTTCTCTCCATTGTGTCCCCCCCAACCCCATACCCCCCCCGGGTTTGGGGTCCCCCTCCGGTTTTGGGGCCCCCCCGATTTTGGGGTTCCTCCCGCTGTTTTGGGGCCCCCCCCGGTTTTCAGGTCCCCCCGATTTTGGGGTCCCCCCCGCGGTCTTGGGGTCCCCCCCCGGGTTTGGAGTTCCCCCCGCAGTTTTGGGGTCCTCCTCCGCAGTTTTGGGGTCCCCCCCTGTGGTTTTGGGGTCCCCCCCGGTTTTCAGGTCCCCCCCGCGGTTTTGGGGTCCACCCCGCGGTTTTGGGGTCCCCCCGCGGTTTTGGGGTCCCTCCTGTGGTTTCGGGGCCCCCCCCCGATTTTGGGGCCCCCCTGGTTTTCAGGTCCCCCCTAATTTTGGAGTCCACCCCACGGTTTTCGGGTCCCTCCCGGGTTTTGGGGTTCCCCCCGTGGTTTTGCCCCCCCCCCCGTGGTTTTGGGGTCCCTCTCGTGGTTTCGGGGGCCCCCCCGAGCCCACCTTTGTCCTTGGCCGCGTGCACGAGGGCGGTGAAGTCCTGGGGGGTGCCCAGGGCACTGTCCAGCTCCTTCAGGGAGGGCATTTTGGGGTCCTGCGACTTTTGGGGGTACACGGGGCCCAGCAGGAGCCCCCCCACCTGCAGCTTGTCCTTCAGGTACCCCAAACGCTTCTCCACACCTGGAAAAACGGGGGGTGAACCCCAAATCTGAGCCCAAAACTGTCCCAGGAACCCCAAATGTGACCCCAAAACTGTCCCAGGAACACCAAAACCATCCCAGGAACCCCAAATCTAAGCCCAAAACTGTCCCAGGAACACCAAAACCATCCCAGGAACCCCAAAACCGCCCGAGGAACCCCAAATCTGAACCCAAAACTGTCCCAGGAACCCCAAAACCGCCCCAGGAACCCCAAATCTGACCCCAAAGCTGTCCCAGGAATCCCAAATGTGACCCCAAAACCATCCCAGGAACTCCAAATCTGAGCCCAAAACTGTCCCAGGAACCCCAAATGTGACCCCAAAACTGTTCCAAGAACCCCAAAACCATCCCAGGAACCCCAAAACCGACACCAAAACCATCCCAAGAACCCAAAATCCGACCCCAAAACTGTCCCAGGAACCCCAAAACCGTCCGAGGAACCCCCAACATTGCCAGGAACCCCCAAAGCTATGGGGAACCCCAAAACTGACCCCGAGAACCCACACCCAGGGCCCCCCAAACTCCCCCAGGTCACCCCCAAACTCCCCCCAGCACCCCCCAAACTCCCCCAGGTCATCCTCAGCCCCCCCAAATCCCCCATGGGTCCTCCCCAGGTCACCCCAAACTCCCCCAGATCACCCCCAGCCCCCCCAAACTCCCCCATGCCCCCCCCCCAGGTAACCTCCAGCCCCCCTCATACCACACCCAGCACCCCCCAAACTCCCCCAGGTCACCCCCAGCTCCCCCAAATCCCCCATGGGACCCCCCCAGGTCACCCCAAAGTCCCCCAGGTCACCCCCAGACCCCCCCAAACTCCCCCAGACTCCCCCCAGAGCCCCCCCAAACTCCCCCAGGTCACCCCCAGCTCCCCCAAATCCCCCATGGGACTCCCCCAGGTCACCCCAAACTCCCCCAGGTCACCCCCAGCCCCCCCAAACTCCCCCATGCCCCCCCCCAGGTAACCTCCAGCCCCCCTCAAACCACACCCAGGGCCCCCCCCAAACTCCCCCAGGTCACCCCCAGCCCCACCTAAGTCTCCCCAACTTCCCCCAGTTCCCCCCAAAGTCCACCAAGTCACCCCCAGCCCCCCCAAACTCCTCCAACTCACCCCCAGCGCCCCCCAAACTCCCATGGGACCCCCCCAGGTCACCCCCAGCCCCTCCCAAACCCCCCCAAGCAAACCCCAAACCTTCCCAAATTTCCCCAGGTCACCCCGAACTCCCCCAGGTGACCCCCAGCCCCGCCCCAAACTCCCCTAGCTCACCCCCCAGCCCCCCCAAACTCCCCCAGGTCACCCCAAAGTTCCCCCAAAGTCCCCCAGATCACCCCCAGCCCCCCCCCAAACCTCCCCAGGTCACCCCCAGCCCCGCCAAACTCCCCCAAGCAAACCCCAGACCTTCCCAAATTCCACCAGGTCACTCCAAACTCCCCCAGGTCACCCCCAAACTCCCCCAGACTCCCCCCAGCACCCCCCAAACTCTCCCAGGTCATCCCCAGATTCCCCCCAGCACCCCCCAAATTCTCCCAGGTCATCCTCAGCCCCCCCAAATCCCCCCATGGGACTCCCCCAGGTCACCCCAAACTCCCCCAGATCACCCCCAGCCCCCCCCAGGTCACCCCCAGCCCCCCCCAAACTCCCCCAGGTCACCCCCAGCCCCCCCCAAACTCCCCCAGGTCACCCCCAGCGCCCCCCAAACTCCCCCAGCCCCACCCAAACCCCCTATGCGACCCCCCCAGACCCCTCCAAAGTCCCCCAGGTCACCCCAAATTCCCCCATTCCCCCCCCCAGGTAACCTCCAGCCCCCCTCAAACCACACCCAGGGCCCCCCCAAAGTCCCCCAGATCACCCCAAATTCCCCCCCCAGGTCACCTCCAGCTCCCCTCAACCCCCCCCAAGCAAACCCTAGACCTTCCCAAATTTCCCCACGTCACCCCAAACTCCGCCAGCTCCCCCCCCAGCCCCACCCCAAACTCCCCCCAGCTCACCCCCAGCTCCCCCAAACTCCCCCAGGTCACCCCAAAGTTCCCCCAGCTCACCACCAGCCCCCCCAAATCCCCCATGGGACCCCCCCCAGGTCACATCCAGCCCCTCCCAAACCCCTCCAAGCAAACCCCAGACCTTCCCAAATTTCCCCAGATCAACCCAAACCCCCCCAGGTCTCCCTAAGTTCCCCCAGCTCCCCTCAAACTCCCCCAGGTCACCCCCAGCCCCCCCAAATTCCCCCCATCCCCCCCCCCAGGTAACCTCCAGCCCCCCCAGCTCACCCCCAACCCCCCCAAATTCCCCCATCTCCCCCCCAGGTAACCTCCAACCCCCCTCAAACCACACCCAGCACCCCCCAAACTCCCCCAGGTCACCCCCAGCCCCCCCAAATCCCCCATAGGACCCCCCCGGGTCACCCCAAACTCCCCCAGATCACCCCCAGACCCCCCCAAACTCCCCCAGACTCCCCCCAGCACCCCCCAAATTCTCCCAGGTCATCCTCAGCCCCCCTAAATCCCCCATGGGACCCCCCCAGGTCACCTCCATTTCCCCCTAAACTCCCCCAGATCACCCCCAGCCCCCCCAAGCTCCCCCATGCCCCCTCCAGGTAACCTCCAGTCCCCCTCAAACCATACCCAGGGCTGCCCCAAACTCCCCCGGGTCACCCCCAGCCCCCCCCCAAGTCTCCCCAAATTCCCCTAGGTCACCCCAAAGTTCCCCCAGCTCACCCCCAGCCCCCCCAAACCCCCCCCAAGCAAACCCTAGACCTTCCCAAATTTCCCCAGGTCACCCCAAACTCCACCAGCTCCCCCCCCAGCCCCCACCAAACCACCCCCAGGTGACCCCCAGCCACTCCCAACCCCCCCAAATTCCCCCAGCCCCCCTCACCTTTCAGATCTCCCCCGAAAGCCTTGGGCTGGGCCCTGTAGAGCACTCCGAGCTCCCACCACGATTTGGAAGGCAGAGGTTGGCAGCGCGGGGCCTGCGCCACGATGGCAGCGGCAGCCCCCAGCATGCCCAGCCAGCCCCCCCAGAACAGCACGAGCAGCACCAGGCGAGCCCGGGCCCAGCCCGGCGTTCCTGCCTCCCTCAGCAACTCCTCCTTGCCCAGCCCTGTGAATTTAGGGCTCCCCGAAACCCCCGAACCCCCCAGAGCCACCGCTTCTTCCTCCTCGGGGGGGATCTTCATCACCAGGCCGTTCTTCTCGCCCCCTCCCCGCGATTCGGGAGGCGGCACGGGGTCGCGGTGAGGAGGGGGAGGTTGAGGGGGGGTCCCCGGTTCGGCTGCCGCCGCCGCCGCCGGTGCCATGGGTTCTTTCTCGGCCTCCAGCGCCGACAGCTCCAGGTCGCGGGGGTTGGACTCAGAATCCATCTGGGGGGGACACGGAGGGGTTTAGGGACCCCCCCAAGGCACCCCCAAAAAGGTTTGGGGGGGTGAAACTCACCTTGAGAACCTCCTGACCTCGAACACCCTCAGAGGGACTTCGAACCCCAACTTTGCCCCGGGCGCCCCGAGATTTTTAAAGCGAGTCCAGGGGTGATGTCCACACCCAAAAATGCCTCAGGGAGCTGCTAAAACCGCTATGAAACCCCCCTGGCACCCCTAAAATGGTCTTATGGGGGAATCAAGCCCTTCTTGGCATTCAAAAAACATCCCCAGGACCCCAAAACCATCATAGGACCACCGAGACACCCCAATATCTTTATAGGCCTCGTGGGGCTCCCCCCAATGCCTTTACGTCTCCCCCCCCCTTGGATCTTGGACACCCTCATAAATCCTTACGGAGACTCTTAAGGTGCTGTCAAACGCTTAAAAAAATAACTGTGGAAACCCCGATAAACTCACGGGGACCCCAAAATCCCCCCAGGACCCCCAAATTCCCGCGGTGATCGCGCTACCTCCGCTCGATTCTCGTGACAGGAGTGGGGGGGGTTAAACAGGGGGCTCTGCCTTTTATACTCCGCTCTGGCCACGCCCACTCCGCCCTCGCCACGCCCCCAGCCACGCCCCCAGCCACGCCCCCGGCGCCGCCGAGGCGCCCGAGCCGGGAGGATCAAAGGCCACGAGGCGGGGGGGGGGGGGGGCAGACACGCCCCGGGGCGAACGGGACCGAACGGGCGCTCGGGGAGCTGATTTGGGGTTGTCTTGCCTCCATTATGGCTCCGGGAGACCCCAATTATGGGAGTTGGAGCTCTTGTCCTTCCTCGGGCGTGTGTGGACACCCCCGTCCTATTCGGGGTTCCCCCCAATGCGCCGCCATTTTGTTCGCACCCCAACCAGGCACCATCTTGCCCTGTACCAAGGTCTCTATTCACCTCTATTGGGCGCCACCATTTTTCTGACGCGTGCGCTGTTTACAGACTTCCCCAACCGGCGGTCCGCAAGGGGCCTCCCCGCGGCCTGTGAGATTGGAAGACCCTCAGTGTTTCTTTCGGGGGTCTCCAGCCCTCTGTGGGAGAGCAGAGCCGAGCCGCAACCACCCTGTTCCCCCCGCCCTGCGCGGAATGGTTCATCCCACAGTGCCCCACCTCACTCCCTCCTTACCCTCAGCCAATCAGCACAGCGCTTCGCCGGAAGTACCGCGCACCGGAAGTATCACCATGGCAACAACCGGAAGTTCCGCTCTCCCCCGGAAGTGGCGGCTCGGCCATGGGCGCTTCGAAGAAGCACCGGGAGCGCGGCGGGGCCGAGGCGACCGAGGAGGCCTCGGGGGCGGCCGGGACGGGCAGCGGTAGCGCGGGGCGGCCCCGCGAGCACCGCAAGCACCGGCACCGCGGCGGGGAGCGGCGCGGGAAGCGCAGCCGTTCCCGCGGGGAGCGCGGTGGCTCCGGCGGAGGCTCCGGTTCCTCTCGCCGCGGAGGCGCCGAGGAGGCCGCGAGGAGCGGCCATGGCCGGGGGGGCTCCGAGAGCGAGCGGAGGGCGAAGAGAGAGAGGAAGGAGGAGCGGGAGGAGTCCGGTGAGGGCGGGGGGGAGGATGGGGAGGGGTTGGGGGGCGCCGAGGGAGCGTTTGGGGGAGTCTGGGGGGGATTTGGGGGGTCTGGAGGGATTTGGGAGGCTGGGCGGGGAATATGGGGGGCTGGGGGGAATTTTGGGGCTCCTGAGGGGAACTGTGGTGTTTGGGGAGGAATTTGGAGAGGTCTGGGAGGGATTTTGGGATCTCTGCAGAGGTCTGGGAGGGATTTTGGGGTCTCTGGAGAGGTCGGGGAGGGATTGGAGAGATTTGGGAGGGATTTTGGGATCTCTGGAGAGGTCTGGGAGGGATTTGGGGGTCTCTGGAGGGGTCGGGGAGGGATTTGGAGAGGGCTGGGAGGGATTTTGGGGTCTCTGGAGAGGTCTGGGAGGGATTTTGGGATCTCTGCAGAGGTCTGGGAGGGATTTTGGGGTCTCTGGAGAGGTTGGGGAGGGATTTGGAGAGAGCTGGGAGGGATTTGGGGGTCTCTGGAGGGGTCGGGAAGGGATTTGGAGGGGTCTGGGAGGGATTTGGGGGTCTCTGGCGAGGTCTGGGAGGGATTTTGGGGTCTCTGGCGGGGTCGGGGAGGGATTTTGGGGTCTCTGGAGAGGTCTGGGAGGGATTTGGGGGTCTCTGGAGGGGTCTGGGAGGGATTTGGAGAGGTCTGGGAGGGATTTGGGGGTCTCTGGAGAGGTCGGGGAGGGATTTGGAGAGGTCTGGGAGGGATTTGGGGGTCTCTGGAGAGATCTGGGAGGGATTTGGGATCTCTGGAGGGGTCGGGGAGGGATTTGGAGAGGTCTGGGAGGGATTTGGGGGTTTCTGGAGAGGTCTGGGAGGGATTTGGGATCTCTGGAGGGGTCGGGGAGGGATTTGGAGAGGTCTGGGAGGGATTTGGGGTCTCTGGAGAGGTCTGGGAGGGATTTTGGGATCTCTGCAGAGGTCTGGGAGGGATTTTGGGGTCTCTGGAGAGGTCGGGAGGGGATTTGGAGGGGTCTGGGAGGGATTTGGGGGTCTCTGGCGAGGTCTGGGAGGGATTTTGGGGTCTCTGGCGGGGTCGGGGAGGGATTTTGGGGTCTCTGGAGAGGTCTGGGAGGGATTTGGAGAGAGCTGGGAGGGATTTTGGGGTCTCTGGAGGGGTCGGGGAGGGATTTGGGGGTCTCTGGAGAGATCTGGGAGGGATTTTGGGGTCTCTGGAGAGGTCTGGGAGGGATTTGGGATCTCTGGAGGGGTCGGGGAGGGATTTGGAGAGGTCTGGGAGGGATTTTGGGGTCTCTAGAGAGGTCTGGGAGGGATTTTGGGGTCTCTGGAGAGATCTGGGAGGGATTTGGGGGTCTCTGGAGGGGTCGGGAAGGGATTTGGAGGGGTCTGGGAGGGATTTGGGGGTCTCTGGAGAGATCTGGGAAGGATTTGGGGGTCTCTGGAGGGGTCGGGGAAGGATTTGGAGAGGGCTGGGAGGGATTTGGGGGTCTCTGGAGGGGTCGGGGAGGGATTTTGGGGTCTCTGGAGAGGTCGGGGAGGGATTTGGGGGTCTCTGGAGAGATCTGGGAGGGATTTTGGGATGTCTGGAGGGGTCTGGGAGGGATTTTGGGGTCTCTGGAGAGGTCTCGGAGGGATTTGGGGGTCTCTGGCGAGGTCGGGGAGGGATTTGGGGGTCTCTGGAGAGATCTGGGAGGGATTTGGGGGTCTCTGGAGGGGTCTGGGAGGGATTTGGAGAGGTCTGGGAGGGATTTTGGGGTCTCTGGAGAGGTCTGGGAGGGATTTTGGGATGTCTGGAGGGGTCTGGGAGGGATTTGGGGGTCTCTGGAGAGGTCTGGGAGGGATTTGGGGGTCTCTGGAGGGGTCTGGGAGGGATTTGGGGGTCTCTGGAGGGGTCGGGGAGGGATTTGGAGAGGGCTGGGAGGGATTTTGGGGTCTCTGGAGAGGTCTGGGAGGGATTTGGAGAGGTCTGGGAGGGATTTTGGGGTCTCTGGAGAGATCTGGGAGGGATTTTGGGGTCTCTGGAGAGGTCTGGGAGGGATTTGGGGGTCTCTGGAGAGGTCTGGGAGGGATTTGGGGGTCTCTGGAGGGGTCTGGGAGGGATTTGGGGGTCTCTGGAGGGGTCGGGGAGGGATTTGGAGAGGGCTGGGAGGGATTTTGGGGTCTCTGGAGAGGTCTGGGAGGGATTTGGAGAGGTCTGGGAGGGATTTTGGGGTCTCTGGAGAGATCTGGGAGGGATTTTGGGGTCTCTGGAGAGGTCTGGGATGGATTTTGGGATCTCTGGAGAGGTCGGGGGGTGATTATTGGGGTTTTTGGGGGGCAGGGAAGGGGTCCCGGAGAACTCTGGGGGTCCCGGAGGGGTGTTTTGGGGTGTGGCGGTGGTTTTGGGGTGCAGGGAAGGAGATTTTGGAGGATTTTGATTCACCCGGGGTTGGTTTTGGATGGGGGAGCCCCCCAGAGGGGTTTGGGGGTCCCGGGGGGGGAGTTTTGGGGGGGCAGCACCTTGGGGGTCATCAGAGAAGCTCTCCACGCTCAATTAATTAAAAATTCTCATTAATTATTGTTTTTTAGCTCCTCCCAAACCTACCGCAGCTGAATCCTCCCTGAGCGTGGAAGAAACCAAGTGAGGACCTTTCCTCTTTTTGTCTCCCCCACCCCAAATTGGGGTCCCCCCACCCCAAAAAAAAATCCCCTCGGGTCCCCCCAGGGCTTTCCTCACCTCTTTTTTTTTTTCCTTTTCCAGCAAACTCCGAGCCAAGCTGGGGCTGAAACCTCTGGAAACCACAACGGTCAAGAAAGGTGAGTTGGGTTCTTTTTTCCGTGATTTTTGGGGAGTTTTGGGGTTGGTTTTTGGGGTGTTTGAGGTGGATTTTTGGGGTTGGTTTTTGGGGTGTTTGGGGCTGATTTTTGGGGTGTTTGGGGCTGATTTTGGAGTGCCCAGAGCCGATTTTGGGGTTGATTTTTGGGGTGTTTGGGGCTGATTTTTGGGGCTGATTTTGCAATACCCAGAGCTGATTTTTGGGGCTGATTTTGGAGTGCCCAGAGCCGATTTTGGGGCTGATTTTTGGGGTGATTTGGGGTTTATTTTTGGGGTGATTTGGGGCTGATTTTTGGGGTGATTTGGGCTGATTTTTGGGGTGTTTGGGGCTGATTTTTGGGGTGTTTGGAGCTGATTTCAGGGCGCCCAGGGGCTAATTTTTGGGGCTGATTTTGGAGTGCCCAGAGCGGATTTTGGGGCTGATTTTTGGGGTGTTTAGGGTTGATTTTTGGGGCTGATTTTGCAATACCCAGAGCTGATTTTTGGGGCTGATTTTGGAGTGCCCAGAGCCGATTTTGGGGCTGATTTTTGGGGTGATTTGGGGTTTATTTTTGGGGTGATTTGGGGCTGATTTTTGGGGTGATTTGGGCTGATTTTTGGGGTGTTTGGGGCTGATTTTTGGGGTGTTTGGGGCTGATTTCAGGGCGCCCAGGGGCTAATTTTTGGGGCTGATTTTGGAGTGCCCAGAGCCCATTTTGGGGTTGATTTTTGGGGTGCCCAGGGGCTGATTTTTGGGGCTGATTTTGGAGTGCCCAGAGCCAACTTTGGGGTTGGATTTTGGGATTAATTTTTGGAGTGCCCAGAGCCGATTTTGGGGCTGATTTTTGGGGTGTTTGGGTTTGATTTTTGGGGTGTTTGGGGCTGATTTCAGGGTGCCCAGGGGCTAATTTTTGGAGCTGATTTTGGAGTGCCCAGAGCCGATTTTGGGGCTGATTTTTGGAGTGCCCAGAGCCGATTTTGGGGCTGATTTTTGGGGTGTTTGGGGTTGATTTTTGGGGTGTTTGGGGCTGATTTCAGGGCGGCCAGGGGCTGATTTTTGGGGCTGATTTTGGAGTGCCCAGAGCCGATTTTGGGGTTAATTTTCGGGGTGCCCAGGGGCTGATTTTGGGGCTGATTTTGGAGTACCCAGAGGCGATTTTGAGGTTGATTTTTGGGGTGTTTGGGGCTGATTTTTGGGGTGTTTGGGGCTGATTTTTGGGGTGTTTGGGGCTGATTTTTGGGGTGTTTGGGGCTGATTTCAGGGCGCCAGGGGCTGATTTTTGGGGCTGATTTTGGAGTGCCCAGAGCCCATTTTGGGGTCGATTTTTGGGGTGCCCGGGGGCTGATTTTTGGGGCTGATTTTGGAGTGCCCAGAGCCGATTTTGGGACTGATTTTTGGGGTGTTTGGGGTTGATTTTTGGGTTGTTTGGGGCTGATTTTTGGGGTGTTTGGGGCTGATTTCAGAGCGCCAGGAGCTGATTTTTGGGGCTGATTTTGGAATACCCAGAGGCGATTTTGGGGTTGATTTTTGGGGTGCCCAGGGCCTGATTTTGGGGCTGATTTTGGAGTACCCAGAGGCGATTTTGAGGTTGATTTTTGGGGTGTTTGGGGTTGATTTTTGGGGTGATTTGGGGCTGATTTTTGGGGTGTTTGGGGCTGATTTCAGGGCGGCCAGGGGCTGATTTTTGGGGCTGATTTTGGAGTGCCCAGAGCCGATTTTGGGGTTAGTTTTCGGGGTGCCCAGGGGCTGATTTTGGGGCTGATTTTGGAGTGCCCAGAGCCGATTTTGGGGCTGATTTTTGGGGTGTTTGGGGCTGATTTTTGGGGTGGTTTGGCGCTGATTTTTGGGGTTTTTGGGGCTGATTTTTGGGGTGTTTGGGGCTGATTTCAGGGTGCCCAGGGGCTGATTTTTGGAGCTGATTTTGGAGTGCCCAGAGCCGATTTTGGGGCTGATTTTTGGAGTGCCCAGAGCCGATTTTGGGGTTAATTTTCGGGGTGCCCAGGGGCTGATTTTGGGGCTGATTTTGGAGTACCCAGAGGCGATTTTGAGGTTGATTTTTGGGGTGTTTGGGGTTGATTTTTGGGGTGATTTGGGGCTGATTTTTGGGGTGTTTGGGGCTGAATTTTGGGGTGTTTGGGGCTGATTTCAGGGCGGCCAGGGGCTGATTTTTGGGGCTGATTTTGGAGTGCCCAGAGCCGATTTTGGGGTTAATTTTCGGGGTGCCCAGGGGCTGATTTTGGGGCTGATTTTGGAGTACCCAGAGGCGATTTTGAGGTTGATTTTTGGGGTGTTTGGGGTTGATTTTTGGGGTGTTTGGGGCTGATTTCAGGGCACCTAGGGGCTGATTTTTGGGGCTGATTTTGGAGTGCCCAGAGCCGATTTTGGGGTTGATTTTTGGAGTGCCCAGAGCCGATTTTGGGGCTGATTTTTGGGGTGTTTGGGGCTGATTTTTGGGGCTGATTTTGTAGTGCCCAGAGCTGATTTTGGGGCTGATTTTGAGATTGATTTTTGGGGTGCCCGGGGCCGATTTTGAGGTTGGTTTTGGACTGCCCAGAGCCTATTTTGGGGCTGATTTTTGGGGTGATTTGGGGCTGATTTTGGTGTGTTTGGGGCTGATTTTTGGGATGTTTGGGGTTGATTTTTGGGGTGGTTTGGGGTTGATTTTTGGGGTGGTTTGGGGCTGATTTTTGGGGTGGTTTGGGGCTGATTTTTGGGGTTTTTGGGGCTGATTTTTGGGGTGTTTGGGGCTGATTTCAGGGTGCCCAGGGGCTGATTTTTGGAGCTGATTTTGGAGTGCCCAGAGCCGATTTTGGGGTTGATTTTTGGAGTGCCCAGAGCCGATTTTGGGGCTGATTTTTGGGGTTTTTGAGGCTGATTTTTGGGGTGTTTGGGGCTGATTTCAGGGCGGCCAGGGGCTGATTTTTGGGGCTGATTTTGGAGTGCCCAGAGCCCATTTTGGGGTTGATTTTTGGGGTGCCCAGGGGCTGATTTTTGGGGCTGATTTTGGAGTGCCCAGAGCCAACTTTGGGGTTGGATTTTGGGATTAATTTTTGGAGTGCCCAGAGCCGATTTTGGGGCTGATTTTTGGGGTGTTTGGGTTTGATTTTTGGGGTGTTTGGGGCTGATTTCAGGGTGCCCAGGGGCTAATTTTTGGAGCTGATTTTGGAGTGCCCAGAGCCGATTTTGGGGCTGATTTTTGGAGTGCCCAGAGCCGATTTTGGGGCTGATTTTTGGGGTGTTTGGGGTTGATTTTTGGGGTGTTTGGGGCTGATTTCAGGGCGGCCAGGGGCTGATTTTTGGGGCTGATTTTGGAGTGCCCAGAGCCGATTTTGGGGTTAATTTTCGGGGTGCCCAGGGGCTGATTTTGGGGCTGATTTTGGAGTACCCAGAGGCGATTTTGAGGTTGATTTTTGGGGTGTTTGGGGCTGATTTTTGGGGTGTTTGGGGCTGATTTTTGGGGTGTTTGGGGCTGATTTTTGGGGTGTTTGGGGCTGATTTCAGGGCGCCAGGGGCTGATTTTTGGGGCTGATTTTGGAGTGCCCAGAGCCCATTTTGGGGTCGATTTTTGGGGTGCCCGGGGGCTGATTTTTGGGGCTGATTTTGGAGTGCCCAGAGCCGATTTTGGGACTGATTTTTGGGGTGTTTGGGGTTGATTTTTGGGTTGTTTGGGGCTGATTTTTGGGGTGTTTGGGGCTGATTTCAGAGCGCCAGGAGCTGATTTTTGGGGCTGATTTTGGAATACCCAGAGGCGATTTTGGGTTGATTTTTGGGGTGCCAGGGCCTGATTTTGGGGCTGATTTTGGAGTACCCAGAGGCGATTTTGAGGTTGATTTTTGGGGTGTTTGGGGTTGATTTTTGGGGTGTTTGGGGCTGATTTTTGGGTGTTTGGGGCTGATTTCAGGGCGGCCAGGGGCTGATTTTTGGGGCTGATTTTGGAGTGCCCAGAGCCGATTTTGGGGTTAGTTTTCGGGGTGCCCAGGGGCTGATTTTGGGGCTGATTTTGGAGTGCCCAGAGCCGATTTTGGGGCTGATTTTTGGGGTGTTTGGGGCTGATTTTTGGGGTGGTTTGGCGCTGATTTTTGGGGTTTTTGGGGCTGATTTTTGGGGTGTTTGGGGCTGATTTCAGGGTGCCCAGGGGCTGATTTTTGGAGCTGATTTTGGAGTGCCCAGAGCCGATTTTGGGGCTGATTTTTGGAGTGCCCAGAGCCGATTTTGGGGTTAATTTTCGGGGTGCCCAGGGGCTGATTTTGGGGCTGATTTTGGAGTACCCAGAGGCGATTTTGAGGTTGATTTTTGGGGTGTTTGGGGTTGATTTTTGGGGTGATTTGGGGCTGATTTTTGGGGTGTTTGGGGCTGAATTTTGGGGTGTTTGGGGCTGATTTCAGGGCGGCCAGGGGCTGATTTTTGGGGCTGATTTTGGAGTGCCCAGAGCCGATTTTGGGGTTAATTTTCGGGGTGCCCAGGGGCTGATTTTGGGGCTGATTTTGGAGTACCCAGAGGCGATTTTGAGGTTGATTTTTGGGGTGTTTGGGGTTGATTTTTGGGGTGGTTTGGGGCTGATTTTTGGGGTGTTTGGGGTTGATTTTTGGGGTGTTTGGGGCTGATTTCAGGGCACCTAGGGGCTGATTTTTGGGGCTGATTTTGGAGTGCCCAGAGCCGATTTTGGGGTTGATTTTTGGAGTGCCCAGAGCCGATTTTGGGGCTGATTTTTGGGGTGTTTGGGGCTGATTTTTGGGGCTGATTTTGTAGTGCCCAGAGCTGATTTTGGGGCTGATTTTGAGATTGATTTTTGGGGTGCCCGGGGCCGATTTTGAGGTTGGTTTTGGACTGCCCAGAGCCTATTTTGGGGCTGATTTTTGGGGTGATTTGGGGCTGATTTTGGTGTGTTTGGGGCTGATTTTTGGGATGTTTGGGGTTGATTTTTGGGGTGGTTTGGGGTTGATTTTTGGGGTGGTTTGGGGCTGATTTTTGGGGTGGTTTGGGGCTGATTTTTGGGGTTTTTGGGGCTGATTTTTGGGGTGTTTGGGGCTGATTTCAGGGTGCCCAGGGGCTGATTTTTGGAGCTGATTTTGGAGTGCCCAGAGCCGATTTTGGGGTTGATTTTTGGAGTGCCCAGAGCCGATTTTGGGGCTGATTTTTGGGGTTTTTGAGGCTGATTTTTGGGGTGTTTGGGGCTGATTTCAGGGCGGCCAGGGGCTGATTTTTGGGGCTGATTTTGGAGTGCCCAGAGCCGATTTTGGGGTTAATTTTCGGGGTGCCCAGGGGCTGATTTTGGGGCTGATTTTGGAGTACCCAGAGGCGATTTTGAGGTTGATTTTTGGGGTGTTTGGGGTTGATTTTTGGGGTGATTTGGGGCTGATTTTTGGGGTGTTTGGGGCTGATTTTTGGGGTGTTTGGGGCTGATTTCAGG
>JAWUZG010001380.1:0-33382 GCA_036785705.1 Acanthornis magna
GAGAACAACCGCCTGGAGATCCTCAAGAGGAAGTGGTGGGAAGGGGGGCACTGCCCCAAGGAGGAGGACCACCGGGCCAAAGGTGGGGGGGCTGGGGGTGAGGGGGGCTGGGGGTGTTGGGGTCAGTTGGGATGGGTTGAGTTCGGTTGGGTCGGGTCGGGTTGGGTTGGGTTGACCAAATTGAGTAGAGTTGGGTTGGGTTGGGTTGAGTTTGGTTGGGTTGAGTTGGGTTGGGTTTGGTTGAGTTGGGTTGAGTTGGGTTGGGTTGGGTTGGGCTGAGATGGATTGGGTTGAGTTTGGTTGAGTTGAGTTGACCAAATTGAGTGGAGTTAGCTTTGGTTGAGTTGGGTTGGGTTGAGTTGAGTTTGGTTGAGTTGGGTTGAGTTGGGTTGGGTTGAGTTTGGTTGAGTTGGGTTGGGTTGAGTTGGGTTGGGTTTGGTTGAGTTGAGTTGACCAAATTGAGTTGGATTGGGTTGGGTTGGGTTGGGTTGAGCTGAGTTTGGTTGGGTTGAGTTGAATTGAGTTGGGTTGGGTTGGATTGAGTTTGGTTGGGTTGGGTTGACCAAACTGAGTAGAGTTGGGTTGGGTTGAGCTGAGTTTGCTTGAGTTGGGTTGGGTTGAGTTGGGTTGAGTTGGATTGACCCAAGTTGGGTTTGACTTCATTGAATTGGGTTGGGTTGAATTTGGTTGAATTTGGTTGAGTTTGGTTGAGTTTGGTTGAATTTGGTTGAGTTTGGTTGAATTTGGTTGAGTTTGGTTGACCAAATTGGGTAGAGTTGAGTTGGGTTGAGTTGGATTGAATTTGGTTAAGTTTGACTGGATTGGATTGGATTGGATTGGATTGGATTGGATTGGATTGGATTGGATTGGATTGGGTTGGGTTGGGTTGAGTTGAGTTTGGTTGACTTTGTTTGATTTTGGTTGAGTTGGCTTGGCTTAGGTTGGATCGACTGAGTTGGGTTGAGTTGTGTTGAGTTGGATGTCCCCCCGTGTCCCTCCATGTCCCCAATGTCCCCAATGTCCCCAATGTCCCCCGTGTCCCCCCATGTCCCCCCGTGTCCCCAATGTCCCCCGTGTCCCCAATGTCCCCAATGTCCCCAATGTCCCCAATGTCCCCCGTGTCCCCAATGTCCCCCGTGTCCCCAGGGCTGGGCATGGAGAACATCGGTGGCATTTTCGTGGTGCTGGTCTGTGGCCTGGTGGTGGCCATCCTGGTGGCCGTCATGGAGTTTCGTGTGGTCCACGCGGCGCTCGGCCGAGACCGAGGAGGTGCGGGGGGGCTGGGGACCCCCGAGGGTCACCCCGGGGGGGGGAGGGACCCCCGAGGGTCCAGGGGGGGTCACCCTGGGGGGGGGGAGGGTCCGGGTTGGGAGGAGTGGGCGGGGGGGAGGACCTGGGGTCTGGGGCAGTCCTGAGGGGGGGGTCTCCATGGAATGGGGGGGAGAGGGGTCCTGGATGGATCTGGGGGGGTCCTGGAGGGGTTTTGGGGTCCCAGGGCAGTTTGGGGGGGGTCCTGGATGGGTCTGGGGGGGGTCCTGGAGGGGTTTGGGGGTCCCAGGAGGGTCTGGGGGGTCCCAGATGACTTTGATGAGCCCCCCAAGCATTTAGGGTCCCCCGGGTGAGATTTCCCTCCCCCCAGAACCAACCGGGGGTGGGTGGGGGGGGGGGGGTTTGACCCCGGACCTTCCCCCAAAAATCCCCCCAAACCCCCCCCAAACCCCCCCCAAACCCCCCCCAAACCCCCCCCAAAACCCCCAAATTGCCCAAACCCCCCGAATTTCTCCCCGGACGCAGATCTCGCTGTGCACGGAGATGCTGCGCGAGCTCCGCCGAGCCGTGTCCTGCCGCCGCCCCCGCGCGCGCCGCCGCCGCCGCCCCCCGGCGCGCGCGCACTTCGGGTCGGGGGTCCCCATGGGGGTGGGGGGGGGGCGGCGGGGGGTGGTCCCCACGGCGGTGGGGGAGGGGGCGGCCCCGCCCCCACCCTGCGCGAGATGCGCTTCAGCAACGGAAAACTTTATTCGGGGGGGGGCGGGGGGGGCCCCCCACGAGGTGGTGGGGGGAGGGGTCGGGGGTCCCGGGCCCCCCCCGGGCCCCGCCCCCTGCACGCACGTGCGCGTCTGTCCCGAGTGTCGCCGCATCCAAGCGCTGCGCGCGACCCCCCCCCGCGCCCCCCCGAGGGGGTGGGGGAGGGGGGGGGAGGGGGGGGAGGGGCGCCCCCCCACCCCTCAGCCCACCCACCACCCCCCCGCGGCCGAGGGGGGGGTCTCGGCAGCCCGAGTGACCCCTCCCCCCCCCACCCCCCCGCGCCTTGTACGCCGTGCGTACGGCAGGAATTTGGGGGGGGGGGGAGGGGGGGGCACAGGGATGAAGACCCCCCCCCCCCGCCCCGCCCCTCCCCCACCCGGATTTATCCAACCCACCCCCCCCCCCCCCAAAAAAAAAATTTGACGCCCCCTCCCCCCCCAAAATTGCGCTGTGCCTTCCCGGGGGGGTGGGGGGAGGGGGTGAGGAGCCCCTCCCCCCCTCCTCTGCCCGACCCCCCCCCCCCCCCCGCCCCCCCGAGCCGTGCCTGGAAGGGTTGGGTGACCCCCCCCCCCCCCCAAATTTCGGGGGGACACCCCTCCCCCTCCCCAAGCAGGCGCGGGGGGGCTCGGACACGGGGCACGGGGGGGGGAGGGGCGGGGGGGGGTCCCCGGGCCGGGCCGGGGGGGGGGGGAGGGGCGTTCTATTATTAATTATTATTATTAATAATAATTTTTCTTTTATTCGGCGTTTGGGGGGGGGTTCGGATTTTGGGGTTTTTTTCCCTTTTTTTTGGTTTTTTTTTTGCTCGGATTTCGCGGTGTTTTTTCCTCCCTCCGTTCGGGGGTGACGTCATCGCGCCCCCCTCCCCTCTCCCCCCCCCCCCCAAAAAAAAAAAAATAAAAACCCACCCGGACTTTTACGATCGTTTGCGACCTCCGAAATTTCCCCCCAAAAATCCTCCTAAACTCCCCCCAAAATCTCCCGAAATTTCCCCCAAATTCTCCCGAAAATTACTCCCAAAATCCCCCGAAAATTCCCCCAAAATCTCCCGAAATTTCCCCCAAAAATCTCCCGAAATTTCCCCCAAAATCTCCCGAAATTTCCCCCAAAATCTCCGCGAAACTCCCCCCAAAATCCCCCAAAATTTCCCCCAAATTCTCCCGAAAATTACTCCCAAAATCCCCCGAAAATTCCCCCAAAATCTCCCGAAATTTCCCCCAAAATCTCCGCGAAAATTTTCCCCAAATCCCCCGAAAATTCCCTCCAAAATCTCCGCGAAACTCCCCCCAAAATCTCCCGAAATTTCCCCCAAATTCGCCCCAAAATTACTCCCAAAATCTCCCGAAATTTCCCCCAAAATCTCCCGAAAATTCCCCCAAAATCTCCGCGAAACTCCCCCCCAAAATCTCCCGAAAATTCCCCCAAAATCCCCCGAAATTTCCCCCAAATTCGCCCGAAAATTACTCCCAAAATCCCCCGAAAATTCCCCCAAAAATCTCCGCGAAAATTCCCCCAAAATCTCCCCAAAATTCCCCCAAAATCTCCGCGAAAATGGCTCCCAAAATCTCCCGAAAATTCCCGCAAAATCCCCCAAAATTTCCCCCGAAATTTCCCCCGAATTTCCCCCAAAATCAATTCCCCGGTTTCACCGCCGGGTGGCGCTGGCGATTCGCGGAACGCGATATGCAAATGAGATGCAAATGAGCGGCGAGTTCAAAGGGACCCCTCAAGGTCACCCCCCCTCCCCCGCCCGGGGGTTGCCATGGCAACCAGACGTGACGTCACCGGGGACACCGCGGGCTGCGCGAGGCTCTGGTGGGGGAAACCCCCCCCAAAAATAAACCTGGGACCCCCCCCAAAAATAAACCGGGGACCCCCCCAAAAATAAACCTGGGGACCCCCCCAAAAATAAACCCGGGACCCCCCCCCCCAAAATAAACACGGGGGACCCCCCCCCAAATAAACCTGGGACCCCCCCCAAAAATAAATCTGGGGACCCCCCCCCAAAAATAAACCTGGGGACCCCCCCCAAAATAAACCTGGGGACCCCCCCCAAAATAAACCTGGGACCCCCCCCCCAAAAATAAACCTGGGGACCCCCCCCCAAAATAAACCTGGGACCCCCCCCAAAAATAAACCTGGGACCCCCCCCAAAAATAAACCTGGGGACCCCCCCCAAAAATAAACCTGGGGACCCCCCCCAAAATAAACCTGGGACCCCCCCCAAAAATAAACCTGGGACCCCCACCCAAAAATAAACCCCGGGGACCCCCCCCAAAAATAAACACGGGGACCCCCACCCAAAATAAACACGGGGACCCCCCCCAAAATAAACCTGGGGACCCCCCCCAAAATAAACCCGGGGACCCCCCCCAAAATAAACCCCGGGGACCCCCACCCAAAATTAAACCCTGGGACCCCCCCCAAATAAACCCGGCACCCCCCCCCAAAATAAACCTGTGACCCCCCCCAAAAATAAACCTGGGACCCCCCCCCAAAATAGATCTGGGACCCCCCCAAAAATAAACCTGGGACCCCCCCCCAAAAATAAACCCGGGACCCCCCCCCAAAATAAACCTGGGGACCCCCCCCCAAAAATAAACCTGGGACCCCCCCCAAAATAAACTTGGGACCCCCACCTCAAAAATAAACCTGGGACCCCCCCCCAAAAATAAACCTGGGACCCCCACCCAAAATAAACCTGGGGACCCCCCCCAAAAAAATAAACCGGGGGCCCCCCCCCAAAATAAACCTGGGACCCCCCCCCAAAATAAATCTGGGGACCCCCCCCAAAAATAAACACGGGGACCCCCCCCAAAAAATAGCAGGGGAGGGGGCGCGGTGACGTCATCGCTCCCTAATTTGGGGGGGGGTCGTGATTTGGGGGTGTCCCCAATTGGGGGAGGGGTCACGAATTTAGGGGGGAGTGGCCCCAATTTATGGTGGGGGAGTCCCGAATTTTGGGGGGGGGGGTCCCCGATTCGTTGGGCAAGGGCACGGAATTTGGGGAGGGGTCTCTAATTTGGGGGGGGCCCTTAATTTGGAGGGGGGGGTCTCAAATTTGAGGATTGGGGAGGGGTCTCCCCAATTTGGTGGGAGGGTCCCAACCAGGGACGGGAACTCCCAATTTGGGGAGGGGGAGGGTCCCCAAATTCCGGAACAGCCCCAATTTTTTTTGGGAATTCTCCCCAAATTCCGGAACAGCCCCAATTTTTGGGGAATTCTCCCCAAATTCCGGAACAGCCCCAATTTTTTGGGGGAGGTCCCCAAATTCCGGAACAGCCCCAATTTTTGGGGAATTCTCCCCAAATTCCGGAACAGCCCCAATTTTTTGGGAATTCTCCCCAAATTCGGGAACAGCCCCAATTTTTTGGGGGAGGTCCCCAAATTCCGGAACAGCCCCAATTTTTGGGGAATTCTCCCCAAATTTCGGGAACATCCCCAATTTTTTGGGAATTCTCCCCAAATTCGGGAACAGCCCCAATTTTTTGGGGGAGGTCCCCAAATTCCGGAACAGCCCCAATTTTTTGGGAATTCTCCCCAAATTTCGGGGCCATCCCCAAATTTCGGGGGAGGGTCCCGATCCCCCCCCGCCCCCCCCCAAGGTCACCCCAAGGACACGGGGGGGGGGGGTGGTCTCGGGGGGGGGGAGGGGTCGCGGTCCCCAAGGCCCCGTTGCCAAGGGCCCCCCGTTGCCATGGCAACGCCGTTGCTAGGCGCCCGCGTTGCCCTGGAGACGGCGCGAGGATGCTGCGGCTGGGGGGGGGGGAGACTCATTAGAGATTAATTGAGGGGGGGGGTTAATTACGGGGGGGTGGGGGGGGCTGGGTTTAATTTGGGGAGGGGTCGGGCGGGGATTTGGGGGGGGCACCGCGGGGGGGGGGAATTGTGGGGGGGGGGTCGCGGCCGCATTGCGGTGGGTGGGGGGGGAATTAATTGGGGAGGGGGTTAATTAGCGCTGATTTTGGGGGGGGGGGCCGCATTGCGGGGGGGGGAGGGTTTAAATTGGGGGGGGGGGTCCCGCCTGATTTTGGGGGGGGGGGGCGGTGGGGGTCGCATTGCGGAGGGGGAGGGGCTGCATTGCAGTGGGGGCTGCGCCACGCGCCGGCGCGGGGGGGGGGGGGGGGGGCACCATTTAATTTGGGGGGGGGGTCGCGCTGCAGGCCCCGCAGTGGGGGGGGGGGGGGAGGGTCGCGCGGTGGGGGAGGGGTCCGCAGTGCCCCCCCCCCCCCCTTCTCCCCGTCTGGAACCCCCCCGAATTTTCCAAACCCCCCCCCCCCTCAGTTTTTCCCTCCCCCCCCCATCGGATCCGCAGTAAAAGGGGCGTGTCCCGGCGGGGGGGGGGGCGCGGATCTCGAGCTCTGATTGGCTGAGGGCCCCCCCCCCCCCCAGCCCAGGCGGCAGCGCCCGCGCCCCCCGCCCCAGAAGCGCCGCAGCCTCCGCAGGCTCCGCTCTCGCTCCGGAGCCGCTCCCAGAGCCGGGACCCCCCCGGGACCCCCCCCGGGACCCTTTCGGGAACCCCCCCCCCCTCAATTCTCCACCGGCCCGGCCCCCCCAGGCCGCCGCGCCCGCCGCAGCCATGGGGGTAGGTGGGGAGAGGAATGGGGAGGGGGCGCGGGCGGGGGGAGAACGGGGGGGGGTGAGGCTGGAAATGGGGCGGGGGGGCTCTGAGATGAGTAGGGGGGCTCTGAGATGAGTAGGGGGGCTCCGAAATGAGTCGGGGGGCTCTGAGAGGAGCCGGAATGAGCGTGCGAGGTGCAAGATGAGCGTGTAAAGGATGGGGATGAGCCTGGGGGGGCTGTGAAGGGCCGGGGGGGCTCTGAGAGGAGCTCTGAAATGAGTCGGGGGGCTCTGAAATGAGTCGGGGGGCTCTGAGATGAGTCGGGGGGGCTCTGAGAGGAGCCGGAATGAGCGTGCGAGGGCCAGGGATGAGCGTGCGAGGTGCAGGGATGAGTGTGTAAAGGATGGGGATGAGCGGGGGGGGCTCCGGGAAGGTTCCGGGGGGGCTGCGGAGGGGTCTGGGTGAGCGTGTGAGGGTCTGGGGTGAGTGGGGAAGGGTCTGGGGGCTCCGGGGAAGGTTCCGGGGGGGCTGCGGGGAAGGTGCGGGGGGGGCTGCGGGAGGCGCAGGAATGAGTGCGGAAGGGTCCGGGTGGGCGTGCAAGGGGTCGGGGGGGCTTGGGTGGGATCGGGGTGAGCTGCAGAGGGGCCGGGGGTCCGCAGGAGGGGCCGGGGGTCCGGAGGAGGGGCCGGGGGGCTGCGGAGGGGCCCGGGGGTCCTCAGGAGGGGCCGGGGGGCTGGGGAAGGGTCCAGGGTCCGCAGGAGGGGCCGGGGGGGGCTGCAGAGGCTCCGGGGGTCCTCAGGAGGGTCCGGGGGTCCTCAGGAGGGGCAGGGACGAGCCCCGGGGGTCGGCGCAGTGCCGCAGGGGCGAGCGATGGAGCGGGGGGGCGTGAGAGGGGCGTGAGAGGGGCGGGATGGGCGTGCAAAGGGCTGGGATGGGCGTGAGGCTCGGGATGAGTGTGAGAGGCTCTCGATGAGTGTGCAAGGGTCTGGATGAGTGTGCAAGGGTCTGGAATGAGTGTGAGGCTCTGGACGAGTGTGCAAAGCTCTGAATGAGCGTGCAGGGCTCTGATGAGTGTGCAGAGCTCTCGATGAGTGTGCAAGGGTCTGGAATGAGTGTGCAGAGCTCTGGATGAGTGTGCAAGGGTCTGGAATGAGCGTGCAAGGCGCGCGGGGGCTGCAGAAGGCTCTGATGAGTGTGCAGAGCTCTCGATGAGCGTGCAAACCTCTGGCAGGTTGTGCAGAGCTCTGATGAGAGTGGGAGGCTCTGATGAGCGTGCAAAGGTCCGGAAGGTTGTGCAAGGCTCTCGATGAGTGTGCAAGGCTCTCGTTGAGTGTGCAAGGCTCTCGATGAGTGTGCAAGGCGCGCAGGGGCTGCAGAAGGCTCTGGATGAGTGTGCAAGGGTCTGGATAGGTGCGCAAGGCTCTGATGAGTGTGAGAGGCTCTGATGAGTGTGCAAGCGGCTGGGTGAGTGTGCAAGGCTCTGATGAGTGTGCAAGAGGCTGAAGGCGCCACTGCGGTGCCGCAGGGGCGTGAGAGCGATCGGGAGGGGCGCGGGGTGAGCGTGCAAGGTGTGCGAGGGACAACTCAGGTGTGTGAGGGACATCTCAGGTGTGCGAGGGACATCTCAGGTGTGTGAGGGACATCTCAGGTGTGCGAGGGACATCTCAGGTGTGTGAGGGACATCTCAGGTGTGTGAGGGACATTTCAGGTGTGCAAGGGACATCTCAGGTGTGTGAGGGACATCTCAGGTGTGTGAGGGACATCTCAGGTGTGCGAGGGACATTTCAGGTGTGCAAAGGGCCGGGAGGGGCCCTGAAGGTGTCCGAGGGACCCCAAAGGTGTCCGAGGGACACTAAAGGGACGCTCAAGGGACATTAGAGGGACGCTCGAGGGACATTCAAGGGACATTCTAGGGACATCTCAGGTGTGCGAGGGACATCTCAGGTGTGCAGGGAGGGGCCCTGAAGGTGTCCGAGGGACATTGAAGGTGTCCGAGGGACCCCAAGGGTGTCCGGGGGACACTAAAGGGACGTTCGAGGGACATTAAAAGGGTCTGAGGGACACTAAAAGTGTCCGAGGGTCACTAAAGGGACGCTCGAGGGACATTAGAGGGACATTAAAGGGACATTTCAGGTGTGCAAGGGGCGTTCGGGGCACACCGAAGGGACACCAAAGGGACACCGAAGGGACACCGAAGGGACGCGGAAGGGACGCGGCAGGGCCACCCCGGGGCCCCCCCGGCGGTGACGCGGCTCCTGCGTCACCCGCGGCCGCACACGCGTGTCCCGCCCGTCACGAGTGTCCCCTGCGTGTCCCCGGCGTGTCACGAGCGTGTCCCGCGTGCCCCGAGTGTGTCACGAGTGTCCCCCGCGTGTCCCCGCGGCCCTGGCCCCGCGCCAGGGGAGCTGCCCGGCCCCGAATCGTGATGTCCCCAAATCCCAATGTCCCCAAATCCCCGAGGCCCTGTGTCCCCAAATCCCAATGTCCCCAAATCCTGATGTCCCCGAATCCCCGAGGCCCTGTGTCCCCAAATCCCGATGTCCCCGAGTCCTTGAGGCCCCGAATCCCGATGTCCCCAAACCCTGATGTCCCCCAGTTCCCAGGGCCCTGATGTCCCCGAGTCCCTGGGCGTGTCCCCGTGCGAATCCCGATGTCCCCGTGTCCCTGTCCCTCGTCTTGGTGCAAATCCCGATGTCCCCCTGTCCCCATCTCCGTGTAAATCCCAGTGTTTCCATGTCCCTGTCCTCCTGTCGCTGTCCCCACCCGGTGCAGATCCCGATGTCCCCGTGTCCTTGTCCCTGCGCCAGCGGCGCCGCCAGGCTCAGTGTCCCCAAATCCGCGTGCAAATCCCAGCGTTCCCGAGTCCCTGTCCCTGTGCAAATCCCGATGTCCCCGTGTCCCCGTGTCCGTGTAAATCCCGGTGTCTCTGTGTCCCTGTCCCCCTGTCCCTGTCCCCATCGCTGTGCAGATCCCGATGTCCCCATGCCCCTGTCCCTGTCCCTGTCCCCACCCTGTGTAAACCCCGATGTCCCTGTCCCTGCAGCAGTGGTGCTGCCAGGCCCCGAGGCCCCGTGTCCCCTCGTCCTCATCCCAGTGTCCCCGTCGCTGTGCAAATCCCGATGTCCCCTGTCCCTGTCCCTGCACAAATCCCGATGTCCCCGTGTCCTTGTCCCTGCGCCAGCGGCGCCGCCAGGCCCCGAGGCCCCAAATCCGCGTGCAAATCCCAAGTCCCTCTGTCCCCGCGTCCGTGCAAATCCCGGCGTCTCTGTGTCCCTGTCCGCCTGTCCCTGTCCCCATCCCTGCACAAATCGCCATGTCGCCATGTCCCTGTCCCCGCACCGCTGGTGCTGCCGGGCCCTGTGTCCCCTGTCCCCTGTCCCTGTCCCCATCCCTGCACAAATCGCCATGTCGCCATGTCCCTGTCCCTGTTCCTGTCCCTGTCCCCATCGCTGTGCACATCCCGATGTCGCCATGTCCCTGTCACTGTCCCCATCCCTGCACAAATCGCCATGTCGCCATGTCCCTGTCCCCGCACCGCTGGTGCTGCCGGGCCCTGTGTCCCCTGTCCCTGTCCCTGTCCCCATCGCTGGGCAAATCGCGGTGTTTCCGTGTCCCTGTCCCCCTGTCCCTGTCCCTGCACAAATCGCGACGTCCCCGTGTCCCCATCGCTGTGCAGATCCCGATGTCCCCGTGTCCTTGTCCCTGCGCCAGCGGCGCCGCCAGGCCCAGTGTCCCCAAATGCGCGTGCAAATCCCAGCGTTCCGAGTCCCTGTCCCCGTGCAAATCCCGATGTCCCTGTCCCTGTCCCTGTGTAAATCCTGCTGTTTCCGTGTCACTGTCCCCCTCTCCCTGTCCCCATCCCCGTGTAAATCCCGATGTCCCTGTGTCCTTGTCCCTGCGCCGGCAGTGCTGCCAGGCCTCGGTTCCTGTGTCCCCAAATCCGAGTGCAAATCTCGATGTCCCTGTCCCCGTCGCTGTGCAAATCCTGACGTCCCCTGTCCCTGTCCGCCTGTCCCTGTCCCCATCCCTGCACAAATCCCCATGTCCCCTGTCCCTGTCCCCTGTCTGTGTCCCCGTCCCTGTGCAAATCCCGATGTCCGCCTGTCCCTGTCCCCGTCCGGTGTAAATTCCGATGTCCCCATGTCCTTGTCCCTGTGCCAGTGGCGCCGCCAGGCCCTCGGTGGCAAATTTGTGTCCCCAAATCCGTGTGCAAATCCCGATGTCCCCATGTCCCTGTCCCTGTCCCTGCACAAATCCCCATGTCCCCATGTCCCTGTCCCTGTGTCCCTGTTCCCATCCCTGTGCAAATCCCGATGTCTGCATGTCCCTGTCCCTGTCCCCATCCCTGTCCCCATCCCCATGTCCCTGTCCCTGTCTGTGTCCCCATCCCTGGACAAATCCCGATGTCCCCACGCCCTTGTCCCTGCGCCAGCGGCGTGACCAGGCCGCGAGTCCCTGTGTCCCCAAATCCGTGTGGCAATCCCGATGTCCCCATGTCCCCATCCCGATGTCCCCATGTCCCTGTCCCTGTGCCAATCCCGATGTCCCCATGTCCCCATCCCGATGTCCCCATGTCCCTGTCCCTGTGCCAATCCCGATGTCCCCATGTCCCCATCCCTGTGTCCCCATGTCCCTGTCCCTGTCCCCATGTCCCTGTCCCCATCGCAGTGTCCCCATGTCCCCATGTCCCTGTCCCCATCGCAGTGTCCCCATGTCCCCATGTCCCTGTCCCCAATCCTGTGACAATCCCGATGTCCCCATGTCCCTGTCCCTGTGTCCCCATGTCCCATGTCCCTGTCCCCATCGCAGTGTCCCCATGTCCCCATCCCTGTCCCCCTCCCGTGTCCCCATGGATGTCCCCACCCCCAGGGGTGAGGGTCGCCCCCAAAAATAGGGAGACCCCACAAAAAATAGGGACACGCCCCAAAAAATGGGAATTTCCCCAAAAAATAGGGAGACATCCCCCAAAAATGGGAATCGCCCTCAAAAATAGAGAAAAACCCCAAAAAAAGGGAATTTCCCCCCAAAATAGGGAGAAACACCCCCCAAAAATGGGAATTTCCCTCAAAAATTGGGAATTCCCCCCAAAAATGGGGATGTCCCCCAAAATAGGGACCCCCCCCAAAAAGAGGGAGACTCCCCCCCAAAAAAATGGAAGACACCCCAAAAAAATTGAATTCCCCCCCCCCCCAAAAAATGGGGAGATTCTTTCCTAAAATTCCTAAAAATTCGGATTCGTAAAAATACGGAATCCTCCCCAAAAATGGAGAGCCTCACCCCGAAAAAATAGAGGGTTCCTAAAAATAGGGAAACGCTCCCCAAAAAAATAGGGAGACCCCTAAAAAATGGGGAGAACCAAAAAAATTTGGGAGAACCCAAAAAAATTAGGGAAACCCCAAAAAAACGGGGAGAGCCCAAAAAAATAAGGAGACCCCACCCTCAAAAATGGGGAGAACCCAAAAAAAAATTTGTGAGACCCCCCAAAAAAATTTGGGAGACCCCAAAAATGGGGAGACCCTTAAAAAGTGGGGAGATCCCAAAAAAATTGCGACACCCCCCAAAAAATGGGGAGAACCCCAAAAAAATTTGGGAGACCCCAAAAAAATGGGGAGACTCCCCAAAAAATGGGCAGACTCCAAAAAATTAAGGACCCCCGACCTCAAAAAATTAAGGACACCTCAAAAAATTTGGGAGACCCCAAAAAAAAATAAGGCAGACCCCCCCAAAAAATTCGGGACCCCGCCCCTCCCCCCAGTTTTGGGGTCCCGCCCCTCCCCCTTTTCCCTTTTTTCCCACGGCCCCTCCCCCACCCCGCCCCTCCCCCCCCCAGGGCCGCCCCTCCCCCCCCGGGGATTAAGGGGAGCAGATGGCGGGGGGGGGTGGGGGAGGGGCTGACCCCCCCCCAAATCCCCCCCGGGCTGGGCGGGGGTGGGGGAGGGGCGGGGGGCGGGGCCGGGGCCGCTCGGGGCAATTTGGGGCAATTTTGGGGTCCCGGGGGGGGGTTGGGGTTTTTTTGGGGGTCCCGGGGGGGGTTGGGGTTTTTTTGGGGGTCCTGGGGGGGGTTGGGGATTTTTTGGGGTCCCGGGGGGGGTTGGGACTCCTGGGCTGATTTGGAATTTTTTTGGTTTTTTTTTTGGGGGGGGGTTGGGGGTCCAGGGGTGATTTTCAGTTTTTTTGGGGGGGTCCCAAATTTTGGGGTGATTTGGGTTTTTTTGGGGGTCCAGGGCTGATTTGGGGTTTTTTTGGGGGTCCAGGGGTGATTTTCAGTTTTTTTGGGGGGTCCCATATTTTGGGCTGATTTGGGGTTTTTTTGGGGGTTTGAGGGGTTTTTTTGGGGGTCCAGGGCTGATTTTCAGGTTTTTTGGGGCATTTTGGGGGTCCAGGGCTAATTTGGGGTTTTTTTGGGGGGTCCAGGGCTGATTTGGGGTTTTTTGGGGGTCCAGGGGTGATTTTCAGGGTTTTTTTTGTTTTTTGGGGGTCCAGGGCTGATTTTCAGTTTTTTTGGGGTTTTTTGGGGGTCCCGAGGTGATTTGGGTTTTTTTGGGGGGATTTGGGGGTCCCAGGATTTTCCCTGCTGTGATTTTTGGGTTTTTTTCTATTTTGGGATTTTTAACATTTTGGGGTTCCTGCATTTCCCCCCTCCTTTTTTTTGGGGGTGTTTTAGGGAATTTGGGGTCTTTTTTGGGGGGGAAGTTTCTGCAATTTTTTTAGGAATTTTGGGGCATTCCCGGGGGGGATTTTTTTGGGGGGGTTTGGGGTTTTCTCACGGCATTTTTTTGGGGTAATTTCCTTCTATTTCCGGAGCTCTTTTGAGGATTCCGCATCAGTTTTGGGTTTTTTTCCTGTTTTTGGGGGTCTGGGGTGATTTTGGGGTGAATTTGGAGTGATTTTGGGGTGATTTTGGGGTGATTTGGGGCTATTCCCTCCCATTTTTGGGTTTTTTTTTGTTATTTCGGGGTCTGGGATCGTTTCGGGATGATTTTGGGGTGATTTCGGGCTGTTCCTACACCAATTTTTGGGGTTTTTTTTTGCTATTTCGGGGTCGGGGCTGTCCCTGGGGTGATTTTGGGGTGATTTGGGGGCAGTTTTGGGATGATTTTGGGGTGATTTGGGGCCGTTCTTGTCCCGATTTTTTGGGTTTTTTTCTCACTCTCGGGGTCCGGGCTGTCCCTGGGGTGATTTTGGGATGATTTTGGGGTATTTTGGGGTATTTCGGGTCGGTTTTTTGGGGTTTTTTTGTCTCTCCGGGAGCTGCGGGGCCGCCGGGGTGTCTGGGATAGTTTTGGGATGATTTTGGGATGATTTTGTGCTGTTTTGGGCTATTTTTTGGAGGTTTTTTTTTGTTATTTCGGGGTCCGGGATGGTTTTGGGGTGGTTCTGGGGTATTTCGGGTCAGTTTTTTGGGGTTTTTTGGGGTTTTTTTTGGGTTTTTTTGTCTCTCCGGGAGCTGCGGGGCCGCCGGGGGGGCTCTGGGATGATTCTGGGATGACTTTGGTTCAGTTTTGTGCTGTTTTGGGCTATTTTTTGGAGGGTTTTTTTGTTATTTCGGGCTCCGGGTTGATTTTGGGGTGGTTCTGGGGTATTTCGGGTCAGTTTTTTTGGTTTTTTGGGGGGTTTTTTTGGGGTTTTTGGTCTCTCCGGGAGCTGCGGGGCCGCCGGGGGGCTCTGGGATAGTTTTGGGATGATTCTGGGATGATTTTGGGTCACTTTTGTGCTGTTTTGGGCTATTTTTTTGGGGTTTTTTTTGTTATTTCGGGGTCCGGGATGGTTTTGGGGCACTTTTAGGGTATTTTGGGGTATTTCGGGTCGGTTTTTTTGGTTTTTTTGGGGTTTTTGGTCTCTCCGGGAGCTGCGGGGCCGCCGGGGGGCTCTGGGATGATTTTGGGATGATTTTGGGATGGTTTTGTGCTGTTTTGGGGCAGTTTTTTTGGAGTTTTTTTGGCACTCAGGGGATGGGGTTGATTTTGGGATGATTTTGGGGTATTTCGGGTCGGTTTTTTGGGATTTTTGGTCTCTCCGGGAGCTGCGGGGCCGCCGGGGGGGCTCTGGGACCCCCAGTAACGGCCCCCCCCAGTTCGGCGGCTCCGACAGCTACCGCGTGGCCACCACGCAGGACAAGGGGGGCGACAAGGAGTCCCCCAAAAAGGGCAAGAGCAAGACCCGCGACCTCGATGACCTCAAGAAGGAGGTGGCTATGGTGAGTTCGGATTTTTTTGTGTTTTTTGGGGTTTTTTTGGGAGGGTTTGGGGGTTTTTTTGGTGTTTTTTGGGAGGGTTTGGGTGTTTTTTTGGTTTTTTTTCTGTGTTTTTTTGTGTTTTTTGGGAGGGTTTCGGGGTTTTTTTTGGGGTTTTTTTTGGAGATATTTGGGGGTTTTTTTTTGGGGGTGGGTTTCGGGTTTTTCTTGGGATGTTTGGGGAGGGGTCCCGAATTTGGGGAGGGGTCCCAAGGTCCCGATTTTGGGGAGGTTCCCTGGGGTTCGGGAGGTCCCGAATTTGGGGAGGGATTTGGGGAGGGGTCCCGGGGTTCGGAGTTTGGGGAGGGCTCCCGGATTTGGGGAGGGGTCCGGAATGTGGGGAGGGGTCCCTATTTGGGGAGGGGTCTCCATTTCGGGGTCTGACCCTTCCCCGCAGACAGAGCACAAGATGTCAATCGAGGAAGTTTGCAGGAAATACAACACGGACTGCGTTCAGGTATCGATTTGGGGCAATTTCGGGCAATTTCGGGCAATTTTGGGCAATTTTGGGGCTTCCGGGAATTTTTGGGAATTCCGGGACTTTTGGGAATCCCGGGATTTTTGAGAATTCCGCGATTTTTTGGTAATTCCGGGAGGTTTTGGGGATTCCGGGATTTTTGAGGATTCTGCGATTTTTGGGAATCCCGGATTTTTGGGAATTCCGGATTTTTTTTGCATTCCGGGATTTTTGGGCATTCCGGGATTTTTGGGCATTCCGCGATTTTTTGGAACTCCGGATTTTTTGGGCATTCCGGGATTTTTGGGCATTCCGGGATTTTTGGGCATTCCGGATTTTTTGGAATTCCGGGATTTTTGGGGATTGTGGGATTTTTGGGAATTTGGGATTTTTGGGAATTCCGGAATTTCCCCAATCCCCAATTTCTCCCCCCAGGGCCTGACCCACAGCAAGGCGCAGGAGATCCTGGCCCGGGACGGCCCCAACGCGCTGACCCCTCCGCCCACGACCCCCGAGTGGGTGAAGTTCTGCCGCCAGCTCTTCGGGGGCTTCTCCATCCTGCTCTGGATCGGCGCCATCCTCTGCTTCCTGGCCTACGGCATCCAGGCGGGCACGGAGGACGAGCCCTCCAACGACAACGTGAGACAATCGGGAAATTTGGGGATATTTTGGGGGATTTTTTGGGATTTTTTGGGGATTTTTTTGGGATTTTTTGGGGATTTTTTGGAGATTTTTTTGGGATTTCTTTGAATTTTTTTTTATTTTTTTTTCAATTTTTCTAGGATTTTTTTTTTTTATTTTATGGGGATTTTTTGGTTTTTTTTTTGTTTTTTGGGGATTTTTTAAAGATTTTATGGGGATTTTTTGAGGATTTTTTAGGGATTTTTTTTAGATTTTATGGGGATTTTATGAGGATTTTTTTGGGATTTTTTTTTAGATTTTATGGGGATTTTATGGGGATTTTTGAGGGCTTTTATGGGGATTCTTTGGGGATTTTATGGAGATTTTTTTTTTGTTTTTTGGGGATTTTTTGGGGAATTTTTTTTTATTTTTTGGGGACTTTTAAAGGGATTTTTTAAAGATTTTATGGGGATTTCTTTGAGTTTTTTTTGGGATTTTATGATTTTTTTTTTGTATTTTAGAGGCTTTTTTTGGGGGGAATTATTAGGAATTTTTTGGGGAATTTTTGGGGAATTTTTAGGAATTCTTAGGGGGTTTTTTTGGATTTTCTTTAGCATTTTTTCTTAATTTTCTTAATTTCCACATTTTTTAATTTTATGTGGATTTTTTTTTTTTTATTTTATAGGGATTTTATAGGGATTTTTTAGGGTTTTTTTTTTTTTTTTTTTTTTTAGATTTTATGGGGATATTATGGGGATCTTTTTGGGGGATTTTTTTTTGATTTTTAAAAAAAATTTTATTTGGGTCCCAGCGTGACCCCAGCGTGACCCCAGAGTGACCCCAGAGTGACCCCAGGGTGACCCCAGTCAGTTCTGAGGGGTCCAAGGGCAGAATTTTGGATTTTTTGGGGGAAAAGACCCCAAAAGTGACCCCAGGATGACCCCAGTCAGTTCCGAGGGCTGAAATTTTGGGGTTTTTTTGTGAAAAGACCCCAAAAGTGACCCCAGAATGACCCCAAGGTGACCCGAAAATGAACCCAGGCTGACCCCAGCCCCATTTTGCGCCCCCAGCTCTACCTGGGCATCGTCCTGGCCGCCGTGGTCATCATCACAGGATGCTTCTCCTACTACCAGGAGGCCAAGAGCTCCAAAATCATGGAATCCTTCAAGAACATGGTGCCCCAGGTGCGATTTGGGGCAAATCTGGGGAATTTTGGGGGGCGGGAGGGGAAAATTTGGGGATTTGGGGGGAAAATTTGGGGGGGGAAGGGAAATTAATTCCCAAAATTCCCGAAAATTCCCGGAATAATTCCCGAAAATTAATTATCAAAATTCCCGAAAATTCCCTCAATAATTCCCTCAATAATTCCCGAAAATTCCCTGAATAATTCTGGGTTAATTTCCGAAAATTCCCGAAAATTCCCGAAATTAATTCCCGGAATAGTTCCCGAAAAGTCCCGAAAATTCCCCGAAAATTCCCGGAATAATTCCCGGAATAATTCCCGAAAATTAGTTCCCAAAAATCCCCGGAATAATTCGTGGAATAATTCCCGAAAATTCCCGGAATAACTCCCGGAATAATTCCCGGAATCCCCAAAATCTCCTAAATTCCCGGAATAATTTCCGAAAATTCCCGGAATAATTCCGGATTAATTCCCGAAAATTCCCGAAAATTCCCGAAATTAATTCCCGAAAATTCCGGAATTAATTCCCGAAAATCCCCGGAATTAATTCCCGAAAATTCCCGAAATAATTCCCGAAAATTCAAAAAAATTCCCGAAAATTACCGAAATTAATTCCCAAAATTACCGAAAATTCCCGAAAATTCCCGGGATTAATTCCCGAAAATTCCCGAAATAATTCCCTCAATAATTCCCGAAAATTCCCGAAATAATTCCCGAAAATTCAAAAAAATTTCCGAAAATTACCGAAATTAATTCCCGAAAATTACCGAAAATCCCCGGAATTAATTCCCGAAATTTCCCCAAAATTCCCAAAAATTCATAAAATTAATTCCCAAAATTCCCGAAAATTCCCAAAAATTCCTAAAATTAATTCCCGAAATTCCCGAAAATTCCCGAAATTCATTCCCAAAATTCCCGAAATTCCCGAAAATTCCCGAAATTCCCGGAATTAATCCCCGGAATCTCCGCAGCAAGCGCTGGTGATCCGCGAGGGCGAGAAGATGCAGGTGAACGCCGAGGAGGTTGTGGTTGGGGACCTGGTGGAGGTCAAGGGAGGCGACAGAGTCCCCGCGGACCTCAGGATCATCTCCGCGCACGGCTGCAAGGTGAGGAGAAAACCCGAAATTGTGGGGAATTGACCCAAAAAATCCCGGGAAAAACCCCGGGAGAAACCACGGGAAAAAAACCCGAAATCGTGGGGAATTACCCCAAAAAATCCCGGGAGAAATACCCCGAAATCGCGGGGAATTACCCCAAAAAAATCCCGGGAGAAATACCCCGAAAAAACCCGAAATCGTGGGGAATTGACCCAAAAAAATCCCGGGAGAAATACCCCGAAATCGCAGGGAATTACCCCAAAAAAATCCCGGGAGAAATACCCGGGAGTGTCCCCCTGAAAAAAACCGAAATCGCGGGGAATTGACCCAAAAAAATCCCGGGAGAAACAGCCCGAAAAAAACCGAAATTGTGGGGAATCGACCCAAAAAAATCCCGGGAGAAATACCCCAAAATCGCGGGGAATTGACCCAAAAAAATCCCGGGAAAAACACCCCGAAAAACCCCGAAATAGCGGGGAATTACCCCAAAAATTACCGGGAGAAACACCCCGAAATCGCGGGGAATTGACCCAAAAATATCCCGGGAAAAACCCCCCGAAGAAACCCCGAAATCGCGGGGAATTGACCCAAAAATTACCGGGAAAAACCTCCGGAAAAAACCCCCCGAAAAAAACCCCAAATCGTGGGGAATTACCCCAAAAAATACCGGGAAAAACACCCGGGAAAAACCCCGAAATCGCCGGAAACGGCCCCAAAAATCCCCGGAGTTTGCCCAATCCCCGAATTTTCCCAAAACCCCCGGAATTCGCCCCAAATCCCAAAAAACCCCCGAATTTTCCCCAAACCCCCTGATTTCTCCCCAAACCCCGAATTTCCCCAAACCCCGAATTTTCCCCAAACCCCCGGAATTCACCCCAAATCCCAAAAAACCCCGAATTTTCCCCAAACCCCCGGAATTCTCCCCAAACTCAGGTGGACAACTCCTCGCTGACGGGCGAGTCCGAGCCCCAGACTCGCTCCCCCGACTGCACCCACGACAATCCCCTGGAGACTCGGAACATCACCTTCTTCTCCACCAACTGCGTCGAGGGTGAGCCCGGGGGGCCCCGGAATTTGGGGAGGGGTCCCCGAAATTTTTGGGATTCCCCAAGGGTCGGGGGAGTCCCGAAATTGGGGTCTGGGGGTGTAAAATATCGATTTTTAGCCCCGAAATTGGTGGATGTGGGCTCGAAAATTCGGGGAGGGGGTCCCTAAAATTTGGGGAGGGGTCTCGGAAATTTGGGGAGGGGTCCCCGAAATTTTTGGGACTCCCCAAAGACCCGGGGAGTCCCGAAAAGTGTCGGGAAATTGGGGTCGGGGGGCGTAAAATATCGATTTTTAGCTCCAAAATTGTCGGGCGGGCGCTCAAAAATTCGGGGGACAGTCCCTAAAATTTGGGGAGGGGTCCCCGAAATTTGGGGAGGGGTCCCCGAAATTTTTGGGGGTCCCCAAGAGCCCGGGGAGTCCCAAAAAGTGTCGGGAAATTGGGGTCGGGGGGCGTAAAATATCGATTTTTAGCTCCAAAATTGTCGGGCGGGCGCTCAAAAATTCGGGGGACAGTCCCTAAAATTTGGGGAGGGGTCTCGGAAATTTGGGGAGGGGTCCCCGAAATTTTTGGGACTCCCCAAGAGCCCGGGGAGTCCCAAAAAGTGTCGGGAAATTGGGGTCGGGGGGCGTAAAATATCGATTTTTAGCTCCAAAATTGTCGGGCGGGCGCTCAAAAATTCGGGGGACAGTCCCTAAAATTTGGGGAGGGGTCTCGGAAATTTGGGGAGGGGTCCCCGAAATTTTTGGGACTCCCCAAGAGCCCGGGGAGTCCCAAAAAGTGTCGGGAAATTGGGGTCGGGGGGCGTAAAATATCGATTTTTAGCCCCGAAATTGTCGGGTGGTCGTTCAAAAATCGGGGGAGAGTCCCTAAAATTTGGGGAGGGGTCTCGGAAATTTGGGGGGCGATTGGCGCCGCCCCGGCGCTGTTTTGGGGCAGTTTGGGGCTCAGGTCCTCCTTTAGGTCCTCACTCCGATTTTTTTCTCTTTCTCCCCCATTTTTTCCCATTTCCCCCCATTTCTCCCTTTTTTCCCATTTCCCCATTTTTCCCCATTTCTCCCCATTTCTCCCTTCCCCCCCCCTTTTTTTTCCCATTTTCCCCGCATTTTTCCCCATTTTTCCCCCCATTTCCCCTCACTTCCCCCCCCGTTTTTTCCTCCCATTTCTCCCCATTTTTCCCTCCCATTTCTCTCCATTTTTTTCCCCATTTTCTCCCGTTTCCCCCATTTTTTCCCCCCATTTTCCCCCCTTTTTTCCCCATTTCCCCTGGTTTCCCCCCCCCGTTTTTTCCCCCTTTTTTTCCCATTTTCCCCCCCATTCCCCCCATTCCTCCCCCATTTCTCTCCGTTTTTTCCCCATTTTTTCCTACTTCTTTTCCCATTTTTTCCTACTTTTTTCCCATTTTTTCCTACTTTTTTCCCATTTTTTCCTACTTTTTTCCCATTTTTTTCTACTTCTTTTCCCATTTTTTCCTACTTTTTTCCCTATTTTTCCCCCATTTTTCCCCATTTCCCCATTTTTCCCCCATTTCCCCCATTTCCCCCATTTCCCCCATTTTTCCCATTTTTCCCCATTTCTCCCCATTTTCCCCATTTCCCCCATTTCCCCCATATTCCCATTTTTCCCCATTTTCCCCCATTTTTCCCCATTTTCCCCATTTCCCCATTTCCCCATTTCCCCATTTCCCCCATTTTCCCCCATTTTTCCCCATTTTCCCCATTTCCCCCATTTCCCCATTTCCCCCATTTTTCCCCATTTCCCCATTTCCCCATTTCCCCCATTTTTCCCCCATTTCCCCGATTTTCCCATTTTCTCCCCATTTTCCCCATTTTCCCCATTTTTTCCCATTCCCCCCCGTTTTTTCTCACATTTTCCCGTTTTTTCCCATTTTTCCCCATTTTCCCCAGGCACGGCTCGCGGTGTGGTGATCGCCACAGGTGACCGCACGGTCATGGGCAGGATCGCCACGCTGGCCTCGGGCCTGGAGGTTGGTGCGGCTCCCATTCCCTGATTTCCTCATTTTCTGATTGTTTTCTCATTTTCTGATTGTTTTCTCATTTTCTGATTGTTTTCTCATTTTCTGATTTCCTCATTTTCTGATTTTCTGATTTTCTGATTTCCTGATATTCCAATTTCCTGATTTCCTGATTTTCTGATTATTTTCTCATTTTCTGATTTCCTGATATTCTTCCTGATTTTCTGATTTTCTCATTTTCTCATTTTCTGACTTCCTGATTTTCTGATTTTCTGATTCTCCGATTCTCTGATTTCCTCATTTTCTGATTATTTTCTCATTTTCTGATTTCCTGATATTCTGATATTCTGATTCTCTGATTTTCTGATTTTCTGATTTTCTGATTTTCTGATTTTCTCCACCTCCTGTAACGATAGGTTACAACTCTAGAGCATCCAATACCAAAAAAAAAAAGAGATTAAAAAAGCACAAAAATGCAATTTTTCTCTATTTTCCACGGGAAAAAAGATAAATATTTTAATATTCTCCAACAAAATATTTATTAATAATCTAATAATTACCAATCCGCAATTTTTCCACCTCCTAGGATGATTGGTTACAACTCTAGAGCATCCAATACCAAACCAAAGAGATTAAAAAAGCACAAAAATGCAATTTTTCTCTATTTTCCACGAGAAAAAAGATAAATATTTTAATATTGTCCAACAAAATATTCATTAATAATCAAATAATTATCAATCGACAGTTTTTCCACCTCCTAGGGTGATTGGTTACAACTCTAGAGCATCCAATACCAAAAAAAAGAGATTAAAAAAGCCCAGAAATGCAATTTTTCTCTATTTTCCACGAGAAAAAAAGATAAATATTTTGAACTTGGCGGCCGCAGGTGGGCAAGACGCCGATCGCGGTGGAGATCGAGCACTTCATCCAGCTCATCACCGGCGTGGCCGTGTTCCTCGGCATCTCCTTCTTCATCCTCTCGCTCATCCTGGGCTACACCTGGCTCGAGGCCGTCATCTTCCTCATCGGCATCATCGTGGCCAACGTGCCCGAGGGGCTGCTGGCCACCGTCACCGTGAGTGCTGGGGGCACTGGGAGCCACTGGGATGGACTGGGAGGGACTGGGAGAGCAATGGGGACACTATGGGGACACTATGGGGACACTATGGGGGCTGCACCGTCATCTTCCTCATCGGCATCATCGTGGCCAACGTGCCCGAGGGGCTGCTGGCCACCGTCACCGTGAGTGCTGGGGGGACTGGGGATACTGGGATAGACTGGGATAGACTGGGAGAGCAATGGGGACACTATGGGGACACTATGGGGACACTATGGGGACTCCACCATCATCTTCCTCATCGGCATCATTGTGGCCAACGTGCCCGAGGGGCTGCTGGCCACCGTGACTGTGAGTGCTGGGGGCACTGGGAGCCACTGGGATGGACTGGGAGGGACTGGGAGAGCACTGGGGACACTATGGGGACACTATGGGGGCTCCACTGTCATCTTCCTCATCGGCATCATCGTGGCCAACGTGCCCGAGGGGCTGCTGGCCACCGTCACTGTAAGCATCTGCGGCTACTGGGGATACTGGGATAGACTGGGATAGACTGGGAGAGCAATGGGGACACTATGGGGACACTATGGGGACACTATGGGGACACTATGGGGACACTATGGGGGCTGCACCGTCATCTTCCTCATCGGCATCATCGTGGCCAACGTGCCCGAGGGGCTGCTGGCCACCGTCACTGTAAGCATCTGCGGCTACTGGGGATACTGGGATAGACTGGGATAGACTGGGAGAGCAATGGGGACACTATGGGGACACTATGGGGACACTATGGGGACACTATGGGGGCTGCACCGTCATCTTCCTCATCGGCATCATCGTGGCCAACGTGCCCGAGGGGCTGCTGGCCACTGTGACTGTGAGTGCTGGGGGCACTGGGAGGGACTGGGATAGACTGGGATAGACTGGGAGGGGACTGGGATGGGACTGGGATGGGATATAGAGCAATGGGGACACTATGGGGACACTATGGGGGCTCCACCGTCATCTTCCTCATCGGCATCATCGTGGCCAACGTGCCCGAGGGGCTGCTGGCCACTGTGACTGTGAGTGCTGGGGGGACTGGGGATACTGGGAGGGACTGGGATGGACTGGGATGGAACTGGGATGGGATATAGAGCAATAGGGACACTATGGGGACACTATGGGGGCTCCACCGTCATCTTCCTCATTGGCATCATTGTGGCCAACATGCCCGAGGGGCTGCTGGCCACTGTGACTGTGAGAACTGGGGCTACTGGGGATACTGGGAGGGACTGGGAGGGACTGGGAGGGACTGGGAAAGCAATGGGGACACTATGGGGACACTATGGGGGCTCCACCGTCATCTTCCTCATCGGCATCATCGTGGCCAACGTGCCCGAGGGGCTGCTGGCCACTGTGACTGTGAGTGCTGGGGGGACTGGGGATACTGGGAGGGACTGGGATAGACTGGGAGGGACTGGGAGGGAACTGGGATAGACTGGGAGAGCACTGGGAGGGACTGGGAGGGACTGGGGGTCACTGGGATGAATTGGGAGGGACTGGGAGGGACTGGGAGGGACTAAAGGATATTCCCCGCGGTGATTTCCCCTCCAGTTTCGGGCGATTTTTCCCGGGATTTTTCCCGGGATTTTTCCCGGGATTTTTTCCGGGATTTTTCCCGGATTTTCGCCCTCCCCAGCCCCCAAACCAGAGCTCCCGAAGCCCCCAGACCCACGCAGGAGCCCCCAGACCCATTTAGGAGCCCCCAGACCCATTCGGGACCCCGCAGAACTGGCGAGTCCCTGATTCCAATGGGATCCCTCTGGAGAATATTCCCCGAGGCGCTTTCCCCTCTGATTTTGGGCGATTTTTCCCGGGATTTTTTGGGTCCTCACTCCCCAAATCATAGATCCTGAAGCCCCCAGACCCATTTAGGAGCCCCCAGACCCATTTAGGAGCCCCCAGACCCGGCCAGTCCCTCAATCCAACAGGGTCCCTCTGCAGAGGATTCCCCAACATGGTTTCACCTCTGATTTTGGGCGATTTTTTTCGGGATTTTTGGGGTCCCCACCCCCCAAATCAGGGGTCCTGAAGCCCCCAGACCCATTTAGGACCCCCCAGAACTGGCGAGTCCCTCATTCCCATGGGGTCCCTCTGTAGGATATTCCCTGCGGTGGTTTCGTCTCTGATTTTTGGGGATTTTTTCTGCAATTTTCCCGGGATTTTTGCAGTCCCCCTCCCCCCCAAATCAGGGGTCCTGAAGCCCCCAGACCCATTTAGGAGCCCCCAGAACTGGCGAGTCCCGGATTTCCATGGAGTCCCTCTGGAGAAGATTCAACACTGTTTCCCCTCTGATTTTTGGGGATTTTTTCCGCAATTTTCCCGGGATTTTTGCAGTCCCCCCCCCCCCCCCCCAAATCAGGGGTCCTGAAGCCCCCAGACCCATTTAGGACCCCCCAGAACTGGCGAGTCCCTCATTCCCATGGGGTCCCTCTGGAGAAGATTCGACACTGTTTCCCCCTCTGATTTTTGGGGATTTTTTTCCGGGATTTTTCCCGGGATTTTTCCCGGGATTTTCGCCCTCCGGACCCCCCGAAGCCCCCAGACCCACTCGGGACCCCTCCCCAGGTGTGCCTGACCCTGACGGCCAAGCGCATGGCGCGCAAGAACTGCCTGGTGAAGAACCTGGAGGCCGTGGAGACCTTGGGCTCGACCTCCACCATCTGCTCGGACAAGACAGGGACCCTGACCCAGAACAGAATGACCGTGGCGCACATGTGGTTCGACAACCAGATCCACGAGGCCGACACCACCGAGGACCAGTCCGGTGAGCTGCGGGCACTGGGATATACTGGGATATACTGGGAGCCACTGGGAGGGACTGGGAATGGATTGGAATGGACTGGGATAGACTGGGATATACTGGGAGGGGACTGGGAATGGCGCACATGTGGTTCGACAACCAGATCCACGAGGCCGACACCACCGAGGACCAGTCCGGTGAGCTGGGGGAACTGGGATATACTGGGAGGGACTGGGAGGGGATTGGAATGGACTGGGATAGACTGGGATATACTGGGAGGGACTGGGAGGGCATTGGAATGGACTGGGATATACTGGGAGCCACTGGGAAGGGACTGGGATATACTGGGAGGGGATTGGGAATGGCGCACATGTGGTTCGACAACCAGATCCACGAGGCCGACACCACCGAGGACCAGTCCGGTGAGCTGGGGCGACTGGGATATACTGGGATATACTGGGAGCCACTGGGAGGGCATTGGGGAGGGGATTGGAATGGACTGGGATAGACTGGGATATACTGGGAGGGACTGGGAATGGCGCACATGTGGTTCGACAATCAGATCCACGAGGCCGACACCACTGGTCCGTACTGATCCATACTGCTCCATACTGGTCCAAACTGATCCAAACTGATCCATACTGCTCCAAACTGGTCCAAACTGATCCAAACTGCCCCAAACTGGTCCAAACTGGTCCAAACTGGTCCATACTGGTCCATACTGGTCCATACTGCTCCAAACTGATCCAAACTGGTCCAAACTGGTCCAAACTGATCCATACTGGTCCATACTGGTCCATACTGCTCCAAACTGTTCCAAACTGTTCCAAATTGTTCCAAACTGATCCAAACTGATCCAAACTGATCCATACTGGTCCATACTGGCCCGTACTGCTCCAAACTGCTCCAAACTGGTCCAAACTGGTCCAAACTGGTGGGTTCTGACCCCCGCCAGGCACGGCGTTCGACAAGAGCTCGCCCACGTGGGTGGCGCTGAGCCACATCGCAGGGCTCTGCAACCGCGCCGTGTTCAAGGGCGGCCAGGAGAACGTGCCCATCCTCAAGGTGGGGCCCGGGGGGGTTGGGGGATTTTGGGGGATTTTTGGGAGATTTGGGAATTTTCGGGGGATTTTCGGGGGATTTTCAGGGGATTTTGGGGGATTTTAAGGTTTTTTTGGGAATTTTCGGGGGATTTTAGGGGGATTTTCGGGGGATTTTGGGGGATTTTCGGGGAATTCCGGGGGATTTTCGGGGGATTTTGGAATTTTCGGGGGATTTTCGGGGCATTTTGGGAATTTTCGGGGCATTTTGGGAATTTTCGGGGGATTTTCGGGGGATTTTCGGGGAATTCCGGGGGATTTTCGGGGGATTTGGGGAATTTTCGGGGGATTTTGGGGGGGATTTTAAGGTTTTTTTTTGGGGAATTTTCGGGGGATTTTGGGGGGATTTTCGGGGGATTTGGGGAATTTTCGGGGGATTTTGGGGGGATTTTAAGGTTTTTTTTTGGGAATTTTCGGGGGATTTTGGGGGATTTTCGGGGGTTTTTTTGTGGAATTTTCGGGGGATTTTTGGGGGATTTTAAGGTTTTTTTCCGGAATTTTCGGGGGATTTTGGGGGGCATTTTAAGGGTTTGTTTTTTTTTTTAAATTTTTGGGGTCTCCAGGAAGAGAATTTGGGCAATTCTTGTGCCTCCTCAGTACGGAATTTGAGGGGTTCCGAGGCCTGGAGCGGTTTTTGGGGAGTCCTGGGGCGTCCCGGGGGTCCCAGGGGGATTTTAAGTGGTTTTTTGGGATTTTTTTTGGGAATTTTCGGGGTCCCCAGGAAGAGAATTTAGGCCACTCTTGTGCCTCCCCCGTACCGAGTTTGCATTTCTTGAGAGATTCCGAGGATTGGGGCTGCTTTTTGGGGGTCCCGGAGGGATTTTGGGGGTCCCGGGGGTTTCCAGAGGGATTTTGGGGCTAATCCCGCGGATTTTGGGGTTCTTGGGCAGCGGGACGTGGCCGGCGACGCCTCGGAGTCGGCGCTGCTCAAGTGCATCGAACTCTCCTCGGGCTCGGTCAAAGTCATGCGCGAGAGGAACAAGAAAGTGGCCGAGATTCCCTTCAACTCCACCAACAAGTACCAGGTAGCCCAAAAACACCCCAAAAACACCCCAAAATACCCTCGGGAACCCCAAAATCCCAAAAATTCCCCTCGGGATTCCCTTCAACTCCACCAACAAGTACCAGGTACCCCGAAAATCCCCAAAAATCCCCTTGGAAAACCCCAAAATACCCGAAAATACCCCGGGGGATCCCAAAAATCCCCCAAAATCCCCTTGGAAAACCCAAAAATACCCAAAAATACCCCAGGAGATCCCAAAAATCCCAAAAAATCCCCTCGGGATTCCCTTCAACTCCACCAACAAGTACCAGGTACCCCAAAAACACCCCAAAACCACCCCAAAATACCCTCGGGAACCCCAAAATCCCCTTGGAAAACCCAAAAATACCCGAAAATACCCTCGGGATCCCCTTCAACTCCACCAACAAGTACCAGGTTCCCCAAAACATCCCAAAAACACCCCAAAATACCCTCGGGAACCCCAAAATAACCCAAAAATTCCCCTCGGGATTCCCTTCAACTCCACCAACAAGTACCAGGTACCCCAAAAACACCTGAAAATACCCCAAAATACCCTCGAGAACCCCAAAATAACCCAAAATACCCAAAAATCCCCTTGGAAAACCCAAAAATACCGGAAAATACCCCAGGAGATCCCAAAAATTCCCCTCGGGATTCCCTTCAACTCTACCGACAAGTACCAGGTACCCCGAAAATCCCCTCGGGGACCCCAAAAAAACCCTCGGGGACCCCAAAAAAACCCTCGGGGACCCCAAAAATACCCGAAAATCCCCTCGGGGAACCAAAAAAATCCCAAAAAATCCCCTCGGGGACCCCAAAAATCCCCTCGGGGACCAATTTCCTCCCAATTTCCCCCAATTCCTCCCAATTTCACCCCCAATTTTCCCCCCAATTTCCTCCCAATCCCCCCAGGCCTCCATCCCCCCCATCTCCCCCAAAATCCCTTCCTCCCCAAATTCTCCTCCTCCACCGGCGCGGAAAATCCCTTTAAAAAGAGATCACAAAATCAAAATTCTGGGATTTTTTTTTTTTCTCCCCACCGCAGCAAATCCCTTTAAAAAAAACGACAAAACTCCTCTTTTTAAATTTTTTTTTTTGGTTTTTTTTTGGGGGGGGGGGTGTTTGTTTTATTTTGTTTTTTCCCCACTCGACAAATCCCTTTTAAAAAACCACCAAAACTCCGCTTTTTTTTTCTTTTTTTTAATCCCACCGCGGCAAATCCTTTTAAAAAACACCAAAACTCCACTTTTTTGTTTTTTTTCTGTTTGGTTGGGTTTTTTTTTAATCCCACCGCGGCAAATCCCTTTTAAAAAACACCAAAACTCCGCTTTCTTTGGGTTTTTTTGTTTGGTTGGTTGTTTTTTTTTAATCCCACCGCAGCAAATCCCTTTTAAAAAACACCAAAACTCCACTTTTTTGGTTTTTTTATTAGTTTGTTTAGTTTTTTTTAATCCCACCGCAGCAAATCCCTTTTAAAAAACACCAAAACTCCACTTTTTTGGTTTTTTTATTCGTTTGTTTAGTTTTTTTTAATCCCACCGCTGCAAATCCTTTTTAAAAACACCAAAACTCCGCTTTTTTGTTTTTTTTTTTTTAATTCGCTTGTTTAGTTTTTTTAATCCCACCGCGGCAAATCCCTCTTAAAAACTCCGCTTTTTTTTTTTTTTTTTTTTAATTTTTTAAATTTTTTAAAATTCCCACCGGACCCCCCAACTCCCCCCCCCCACAAACCACCCCAAAATCTCCTTTTTTTTTTTTTTTCCCCCTGCCGCAGCTCTCCATCCACGAGACCGAGGACCCGAACGACAATCGCTACCTGCTGGTGATGAAGGGCGCGCCCGAGCGCATCCTGGACCGCTGCTCCACCATCCTCCTGCAGGGCAAGGAGCAGCCGCTGGACGAGGAGATGAAGGAAGCTTTCCAGAACGCCTACCTGGAGCTGGGCGGCCTCGGCGAGAGGGTGCTCGGTGCGGATTTCGGGGATTTTTGGAGATTTTTGGGGAATTCGGGGGTGTTTTGGGTGATTTTGGGGGATTTGGGGCGGTGGGAGTGCGGATTTGGAGCGTTTTTGGATGAGGAGATGAAGGAAGCTTTCCAGAACGCCTACCTGGAGCTGGGCGGGCTCGGCGAGAGGGTGCTCGGTGCGGATTTGGGGGATTTTGGGGGATTTTAGGTCGTTTTGGGGCCGTGGGAGTGCGGATTTGGGCTTATTTCGGGGCTTATTTCAGGCTGATTTCAGAGCAATTTCGGTCCGATTTCGGGGCCATATTTCGGGCTAATTTCGGGCTGATTTGGGACTAATTTCGGGGCTTATTTCAGGCTGATTTCAGAGCAATTTCGGGCCGATTTCGGGGCCATATTTCGGGCTGATTTCGTGCTGATTTCGGGGCAATATTTCGGGCTAATTTCGGGCTAATTTCGTGCTGATTTCGGGCAGATTCGGGGCCATATTTCGTGCTGATTTCGTGCTGATTTCGGGGCAATATTTCGGGCTAATTTCGGGCTAATTTCGTGCTGATTTCGGGGCAATATTTCGCGCTGATTTCGTGCTGATTTCGTGCTGATTTCGGGCTGATTTCGTGCTGATTTCGCGCTGATTTCGGGTTGATTTCGTGCTGATTTCGAACTGATTTCGGGCTGTTTCGGGGCTCCACCCCCGCAGGTTTCTGCCACTTCTACCTGCCCGAGGAGCAGTACCCCAAAGGCTTCGCCTTCGACTGCGACGATGTGAACTTCGCCACCGACAACCTTTGCTTCGTGGGGCTCATGTCCATGATCGACCCCCCCCGAGCCGCCGTGCCCGACGCCGTGGGGAAATGCCGCAGTGCCGGCATCAAGGTGCGACCCCCGGACCCCCAAAATCCTCCTCGGGACCCCCAAAATCCTCCCCGGAATTCCTGAATTCCCCCGGACCTCCCCTGTCCCCTCCCTGTCCCCTCCAGCGAGTGCCAATGGACGGGAGAGAAGTGGGATCCCCCCAAAACCGCTCAAATCCCCCCCAGCACCCCCAAAATCCTCCTCGGGATCCCCAAAATCCTCCTCGGGACCCCCAAAATCCTCCCCAGAATTCCCAAATTCCCCCGGACCTCCCCCTCCCCTGTCCCCTCCCTTTCCCCTCCAGCGAGCACCAATTGTCGGGAGAGAAGTGGGACCCCCCCCCAGGCCTTCCAAATCCTCCCCGGGACCCCCAAAATCCTCCTCGGGACCCCCAAAATCCTCCTCGGGACCCCCAAAATCCTTCCCGGAATTCCCCAGTTCCCCCGCCCCTTCCCCTGTCCCCTCCCCGCAGGGAGAGCCAATTGTCGGGAGCAAAGTGCGACCTTCCAAATCCCCCCCAAAACCCATCCAGAGACCCCCAAATCCCCCCCAGGACCCCCAAAATCTTCCTCGGGAGCTCCAAATTCACCTCCGAACCCTCAAATTCCCTCCGGAACTCCCAAACCTTTCCCCGAATTCCCAAATTCCCCCAGACCTTCCCCCGCCCCCAGCGCCGGCAGCGAGCGACAATTGTCGGGAGCAAAGTGCGACCCCCCCAGACCTCCCAAAACCCACCCAGAGACCCCCAAAATCCTCCTCGGGACCCCCAAAATCCTCCCCGGAATTCCCCAATTCCCCCGCCCCTTCCCTGCAGCGAGCACCAATTGTCGGGAGCAAAGTGCGACCCCCCCCCCAGACCTTCCAAATCCTCCTCGGGGCCCCAAAAATCCTCCTCGGGACCCCCAAAATCCTCCTCGGGACCCCCAAATCCTCCCCGGAATTCCCCAATTCCCCCGGACCTTCCCCTCCCTGTCCCCTCCAGCGAGCAACAATTGTCGGGAGCAAAGCGGGACCCCCAGACCCCCCAAAACCCACCCAGAGACCCCCAAATCCCCCCAAATCCCCCCCAAATCCCCCCCAAATTCCCCCCAGAGACCCCCCCGAGCCGGGGCTGACCCCCGCTGTCCCCCCAGGTGATCATGGTCACCGGCGACCACCCGATCACGGCCAAGGCCATCGCCAAGGGCGTGGGGATCATCTCCGAGGGCAACGAGACCGTGGAGGACATCGCGGCACGGCTGAACATCCCTGTCAGCCAGGTGAACCCCAGGTGAGCCAGGTGAACCCCAGGTGAGATTTTGGGGTGCCCCAGGTGCCCCAGGTGAGCCCCAGGTGAGCCGGGGAACCCCAGGTGAGCCAGGTGAACCCCAGGTGAGATTTTGGGGTGCCCCAGGTGCCCCAGGTGAGCCCCAGGTGAGCCGGGGAACCCCAGGTGAGACACGGGTGAACCCCAGGGGAGACATGGGGGACCCCAGGTGAGATTTTGGGGTGCCCCAGGTGAGACACAGGTGAACCCCAGGTGAACCCCAGGTGAGACACAGGTGAGGTTTCAGAGCCATTTTTGGGGTTCCAGAGCCGTTTTTGGGTAACGGTTTCGGGGTTTTGAGGGTTTCAGAGCGATTTTCGGGGTTTCTGTGCTAGTTTCGGGGTTTCTGAGACGTTTTTGGGTAACAAATCCTGGATCTTGAGGCTCCAGAGCCGTTTTTGGGGTTTCGGCGCCGTTTTTGGGTAACAATTTGGGGATTTCGGTGCCCCCAGGGACGCCAAGGCCTGCGTGATCCACGGCACCGATCTGAAGGACATGAGCTCGGAGCAGATCGATGAGATCCTGCAGAACCACACCGAGATCGTCTTCGCCCGCACCTCCCCCCAGCAGAAGCTCATCATCGTCGAGGGCTGCCAGAGACAGGTGGGGGGCCCCAAAAACTGCCCCGGGACCCCAAAAACCCCCCGGGACCCCAAAAATCCCCCGGGACCCCAAAAATCCACCCAAAACTGCCCGGGACCCCAAAAATCCACCCAAAACTGCCCCGGGACCCCAAAAAATCCACCCAAAAATCCCCCGGGACCCCAAAAATCCCCCGGGACCCCAAAAATCCTTCCAAAACTGCCCTGGGACTCCAAAAACACCCCGGGACCCCAAAAATCCTCCCAAAACCGCCCCAGGACCCCAAAAATCCCCCCGGGACCCCAAAAATCCCCCCGGACCCCAAAAATCCACCCAAAACTGCCCCGGGACCCCAAAAATCCACCCAAAACCGGCCCTGGACCCCAAAAATCCTCTCAAAACTGCCCCGGGACCCCAAAACTGCCCCTGGGACCCCAAAAATGCCCCAAACCCTGCCAAGGATCCCAAAACCGCCCCGGGACCCCAAAACTGTCCCTGGGACCCCAAAACGGCCCTGGGACCCCAAAAATCGCCACCCATGTCCCCATCGCGAGGGGATGGTCCCCATGTCCCTGCGATGGGACAGTGCCCTCATCTCGCCTTCCTTGTGTCCCCACCACAGAGGGACATTCTGCCCCTGTCCCCACTGTCCCCATCTCCCCACCGCCCCAATGTACCCACTGTCCTGATGTCCCCACTGTCCCCACTGTCCCCTATCCCCATCTCCCCACTGTCCCCATTGTCCCCAACTCCTCACTGTCCCCACTGTCCCCACTGTCCCCATCGCCCCACTGTCCCCATTGTCCGCAACTCCTCATTGTCCCCAGTGTCCCCTCCCTCTCTGTACTGGCCCCATGTCCCCATCGCCCCACTGTCCTGATGTCCCCACTGTCCCCACTGTCCCCATTGCCCCCATCTCCCCCCCCCACCGCGCTGTCCCCGTGTCCCCATCTCCCCGTGTCCCCATCTCCCGCCCTGACCGCGCTGTCCCCACTGTCCTGATGTCCCCACTGTCCCCATCTCCTGCCCTGTCCGCGCTGTCCCCCTGTCCCCATCTCCCCACTGTCCCCAATGTCCCCCCTGTCCCCATCTCCCGCCCTGACCTCGCTGTCGCCGTGTCCCCAGGGCGCCATCGTGGCTGTCACCGGTGACGGCGTCAACGACTCCCCGGCGCTGAAGAAAGCTGACATCGGTGTCGCCATGGGCATCGCGGGCTCGGACGTGTCCAAGCAGGCGGCGGACATGATCCTGCTGGACGACAACTTCGCCTCCATCGTCACCGGCGTCGAGGAGGGTGCGCTTCTGGGGCGAAACCGGGAAAATTTGGGGCGGAATCGGGAAAATTTGGGGCGGAATCGGGCAAATTTGGGGCGGAATCGGGAAAATTTGGGGTGGAATCGGAGGATTTCGGGGCGAAATCGGAGGGTTTTGGGGTGAAATCGGAGGATTTTGGGGCGAAATCAGGCAAATTTGGGGTGGAATCGGGCAAATTTGGGGCGAAATCGGAGGGTTTTGGG
>JAWUZG010001381.1:0-26492 GCA_036785705.1 Acanthornis magna
GAACGTGGTCCAGGCACTTGGAGCATGTGCTATTTGCAAATGTCTCCAGGTGTCTTTCAGAGGGCCAGCGTGTGTTGTTTTGGCCTTGAATTCTGCTGAAAGTCCTTCTGGCAAGGAAGCCTGCATGAAGGTGCTGCTAGTGAGGCAAAGATTTGGCAGCTGAGCTGCTGCCGGGAGTTGCAGGCGTCTGCCTGACAGTCAGTCCCTTGGGAGTGTCAATGTGCAGTCAGTCCCCTTTCCTAGGGGAGGTTTTTCTAGCGTGTTCCTCCTTGGAGTGTGTGAGGGCTCCTGCTGGGGAAGTGGACAGCAAGCAAGGGCACTGTTGGTGGTGAAGGGAGAGAGAGCTGCCCAGGAGTGTTGGTGTGGTGAGTTACATGGAGCTCTACTTGGGAATTGGGTTTTTTTGCTTGCTGTAAGATATGACTGCTTTCCTATTGTTTTCATAGAGTGCACTCCAGTGTACTCTCTGTAGGCTCCCAGGAGTAGGTTTAGCTTTTCTATGGAGTGGTCAGTAATTGGGATTGAGTTGTCTGTGTCGAATCATTTGTGTTAGGGAAGAGCTGCTTTTCTAGGAATAGATCAGATGGGCCATTTGTAAGTGCTGCGGGACAGAGTTACTTAAAGCACTGGCTTTAAGTGTGAGGCTGGGATTGGATGCAGCCGCCGCCAAGGCTCCTGTGTCTGAGAAGGAGTTGAGAAAGCCAAGGGCTGCTCTCTGGCCCTCGTGACTCAGTGGCCAGGCTGCTCTGGGAGCCTTTGTGTGAATCTGCCAGCACAGCAGCGACAGATGTCCCCGAGGAGCTTGTGTGAGTGCAGGTGAGATCAGAGCTCTTGAGCAGCCTGGAGAGCCTGGGGATGTGGCCACGGAGCCGCCAGGATATCTGGTGACCTCGGGGTTCCTATGAGCAGAGGGAGCACTAAGATGTGCCCATGGCACCTGTGTAAGTGCCTGTGGCTAAAGGGCTCTTTTGCAGCCTGGAGAGCCTTGGCATGTGGCCATGAAGCCACAGTGCGTGTCTGTGACATCAGAGCGCTTTGGCAGCATGGAAAGGCCTGGAATGGCTGCAGGGGCCAGAGGTGAGTGCCTGTGACATCAGAGCTGTCCAGCAGCAGCAGGGAGACGGAGGAATGTCACAGGCCATGCCCTGTGAGTTGCTGTGACAGCGTGGCTCCTTAGCAGTGTGCAGATTGCCGGGATGTTACCCTGCAGGCCCTGGCATTGCCCTTGTTGTGTGTGTTGTTTAGGAAGATAGAGAGAGCCCTGGCATGTCCCCCTGGAAGGCCAGGGAGTGGCAGTTGCAAAAGAGCTCCTTAGCACTTAGAGACACGTGGGATGTCCCCATGGAGGCACTGTGAGAGCCCGTGAGCTCAGAGGTCTTTGGAAGCTGAGAGAGCCCCGGGATGCCATGGGATGTGAGCATGGGGAGCCTGTGGGCAGGTGTGATGTCCCTGCTTGTGCTGGTGCATCCCCCCCTGCCCTTTTTTCAGGCTGCAGCATGATATGAGAAATGCTGCTGAGGCCTTGGCCTTGACGAAGGCAGCGGGGCTGAGGTGCTGTGGAGCTTCTGAGAAACGCTGTGTGCTGCCAGGAAGTGCTGTGTTCTAAGGTGCTCCTGCTTTTTTTGCCTGTTGAACAGACTTTGAAATTTGTTTTTGCCTGGATGGCATCACATTGGTGTTGTCCCGTGTTCAGGGAAAGCTGCCGATGAGAAGTGGGGCCAGGCTGAAGGCTTGTTGTGACTAAAGGCCATGCCTTGGGGCCCTGTAAGCAGGGGTGCCAAAGGAGGCCCTGGCAGCTGTGCTGGGCCGCAGCAGCGGTGAGCAGCAAAGTCCCTGTGCGTGGGGCCTCTGCCAGCCGGCAGCTGTCCCGTTTGCTGCACTCGGGGCATCCGCGAAGGAGCACGGCTCCTGGGCCCCCGATCCTGCCGCTCCCCGAGGCCTCAGGCTTTGGCCGCTGAGAAGATGGCAAGGCACGTGAAAGGAGTATTTCAGTAGCTTGGAGGGGAATTTTGCCTCCTAGAGCCTCTTTGTGTGCTTGTGGGAGTGCAGGTGTGCATGCGCTCTCTGCAATGTGGGAGAGGGGCTGCTCTGGTGGATTCAGAAGTGCTTTAGGTTTGTCCCTAAGTTAGGTCTCGAAGTTGCTGCAGTGCTATGGTAAGGGCTGTGTGGATCCTTTGCTGAGGTCTTGGGTTCCAGCTCAGTTCTAAGTGAAGCGTTGTGTAGTTGAAGTCCAGTTCAGTTGAAATGCTCTTAACTGCTGTTCCTGCCCTAAGCTGTTCATTTGAATTTGAGTTATCAAGTGAAGTGTTGCTCAAGCTAAAGTGCTCTTAAGGGAAGTGCTCTTGAGCCTTTGGGCCATGTTCTTCTTATCCTGACCCTTTCTCTTCTTTAGAGACACAGCCTCACGCACACGGACAGACAGACAGAGATAATTTGGGTTTGATTTCATTTTGGATTGATTGACTCTGGATTTTTGTTTGTTGCTTTTCCTCACTGTGCTTTAAGCATGGTATAAGTAGTAGAGTGAAGCTTGGCAAGGAAGCTTGTCCTGCTGTGGCTTTTCCATGAAATCTTTCTTTCCCGATAGCTTTCCTATGATTCTTGGAGTGATGTAAAAGTGCCTGTGCCATCACATCTCTTTAGCAGCGTGGAGCCACCTGGGATGTCAGCACCGAGGTGCTGGGAGTGAGTGCCTGTGACACCAGGGCTTCTGGGCAGCGTGTGGACTCCTGGCATGTGCCTATGGCTGTCCTGGGACAGCCTGTGAGCTCAGTGTTCTTTTGAAAGCTGGATAGCTCTGGCGTGTCCCCAGGGAGTTCCTGTGCCGAGATGTGACCTCCTGACTCTTTGGCAGCCTGGAGATGGCTGGAGTGTGCCCAGGGGGCAAGTGTGAGTGTCAGGGACTTGCCAGCTCTTGAGGAGGATGGAGGGTGCAGGGATGTCCCCATGGAGGCCCTGTGAGTGGCCGTGAGGTGGCGGCACCTTAGCAGCGTGAGACTGGTGGGCTGTCAGCCCTGAGAGGCTGTTGAAGGCCGTGATGTGCGTGCAGAGAGGTTTGTGAAATGGGAGAGTCGTGGCATGTCCCTATGGAGCCGCTGGGGTTGTGTGTGCCCTCAGTGTTCTTGAGGAGCCTCGAGAGCCCTGGGATGGCCCCGTGGAAGCGCAGGGAGTGCCTGTGACATAGCAGCGGTGCCTGATGAGATCAAAGGGCCCTGGGATGTCAGCTTGGAATGGCTGTGAGTGCCTGAGAGCACACGTCTGTCTCTCATGGCCGGAGAGCTGTGGCAGGTGCCCATGGTAGGTGTGTGAGTGCAGGTGAGCTCAGGGCTCTGCAGAAGGCTGTAGGCCTGTGGGCTGTGAGGCTGGAAGGCCTGGGAGTGCTTTGGAGCTGAGTGCTCTGTAGCAGTCGGGAGCCGCCTGGGAGGTTGTAGCAGGATGCTTTGGGCCGGCTGCTTTGCCTTGGAACGTGGTCCAGGCACTTGGAGCATGTGCTATTTGCAAATGTCTCCAGGTGTCTTTCAGAGGGCCAGCGTGTGTTGTTTTGGCCTTGAATTCTGCTGAAAGTCCTTCTGGCAAGGAAGCCTGCATGAAGGTGCTGCTAGTGAGGCAAAGATTTGGCAGCTGAGCTGCTGCCGGGAGTTGCAGGCGTCTGCCTGACAGTCAGTCCCTTGGGAGTGTCAATGTGCAGTCAGTCCCCTTTCCTAGGGGAGGTTTTTCTAGCGTGTTCCTCCTTGGAGTGTGTGAGGGCTCCTGCTGGGGAAGTGGACAGCAAGCAAGGGCACTGTTGGTGGTGAAGGGAGAGAGAGCTGCCCAGGAGTGTTGGTGTGGTGAGTTACATGGAGCTCTACTTGGGAATTGGGTTTTTTTGCTTGCTGTAAGATATGACTGCTTTCCTATTGTTTTCATAGAGTGCACTCCAGTGTACTCTCTGTAGGCTCCCAGGAGTAGGTTTAGCTTTTCTATGGAGTGGTCAGTAATTGGGATTGAGTTGTCTGTGTCGAATCATTTGTGTTAGGGAAGAGCTGCTTTTCTAGGAATAGATCAGATGGGCCATTTGTAAGTGCTGCGGGACAGAGTTACTTAAAGCACTGGCTTTAAGTGTGAGGCTGGGATTGGATGCAGCCGCCGCCAAGGCTCCTGTGTCTGAGAAGGAGTTGAGAAAGCCAAGGGCTGCTCTCTGGCCCTCGTGACTCAGTGGCCAGGCTGCTCTGGGAGCCTTTGTGTGAATCTGCCAGCACAGCAGCGACAGATGTCCCCGAGGAGCTTGTGTGAGTGCAGGTGAGATCAGAGCTCTTGAGCAGCCTGGAGAGCCTGGGGATGTGGCCACGGAGCCGCCAGGATATCTGGTGACCTCGGGGTTCCTATGAGCAGAGGGAGCACTAAGATGTGCCCATGGCACCTGTGTAAGTGCCTGTGGCTAAAGGGCTCTTTTGCAGCCTGGAGAGCCTTGGCATGTGGCCATGAAGCCACAGTGCGTGTCTGTGACATCAGAGCGCTTTGGCAGCATGGAAAGGCCTGGAATGGCTGCAGGGGCCAGAGGTGAGTGCCTGTGACATCAGAGCTGTCCAGCAGCAGCAGGGAGACGGAGGGAATGTCACAGGCCATGCCCTGTGAGTTGCTGTGACAGCGTGGCTCCTTAGCAGTGTGCAGATTGCCGGGATGTTACCCTGCAGGCCCTGGCATTGCCCTTGTTGTGTGTGTTGTTTAGGAAGATAGAGAGAGCCCTGGCATGTCCCCCTGGAAGGCCAGGGAGTGGCAGTTGCAAAAGAGCTCCTTAGCACTTAGAGACACGTGGGATGTCCCCATGGAGGCACTGTGAGAGCCCGTGAGCTCAGAGGTCTTTGTAAGCTGAGAGAGCCCCGGGATGCCATGGGATGTGAGCATGGGGAGCCTGTGGGCAGGTGTGATGTCCCTGCTTGTGCTGGTGCATCCCCCCCTGCCCTTTTTTCAGGCTGCAGCATGATATGAGAAATGCTGCTGAGGCCTTGGCCTTGACGAAGGCAGCGGGGCTGAGGTGCTGTGGAGCTTCTGAGAAACGCTGTGTGCTGCCAGGAAGTGCTGTGTTCTAAGGTGCTCCTGCTTTTTTTGCCTGGTGAACAGACTTTGAAATTTGTTTTTGCCTGGATGGCATCACATTGGTGTTGTCCTGTGTTCAGGGAAAGCTGCTGATGAGAAGTGGGGCCAGGCTGAAGGCTTGTTGTGACTAAAGGCCATGCCTTGGGGCCCTGTAAGCAGGGGTGCCAAAGGAGGCCCTGGCAGCTGTGCTGGGCCGCAGCAGCGGTGAGCAGCAAAGTCCCTGTGCGTGGGGCCTCTGCCAGCCGGCAGCTGTCCCGTTTGCTGCACTCGGGGCATCCGCGAAGGAGCACGGCTCCTGGGCCCCCGATCCTGCCGCTCCCCGAGGCCTCAGGCTTTGGCCGCTGAGAAGATGGCAAGGCACGTGAAAGGAGTATTTCAGTAGCTTGGAGGGGAATTTTGCCTCCTAGAGCCTCTTTGTGTGCTTGTGGGAGTGCAGGTGTGCATGCGCTCTCTGCAATGTGGGAGAGGGGCTGCTCTGGTGGATTCAGAAGTGCTTTAGGTTTGTCCCTAAGTTAGGTCTCGAAGTTGCTGCAGTGCTATGGTAAGGGCTGTGTGGATCCTTTGCTGAGGTCTTGGGTTCCAGCTCAGTTCTAAGTGAAGCGTTGTGTAGTTGAAGTCCAGTTCAGTTGAAATGCTCTTAACTGCTGTTCCTGCCCTAAGCTGTTCATTTGAATTTGAGTTATCAAGTGAAGTGTTGCTCAAGCTAAAGTGCTCTTAAGGGAAGTGCTCTTGAGCCTTTGGGCCATGTTCTTCTTATCCTGACCCTTTCTCTTCTTTAGAGACACAGCCTCACGCACACGGACAGACAGACAGAGATAATTTGGGTTTGATTTCATTTTGGATTGATTGACTCTGGATTTTTGTTTGTTGCTTTTCCTCACTGTGCTTTAAGCATGGTATAAGTAGTAGAGTGAAGCTTGGCAAGGAAGCTTGTCCTGCTGTGGCTTTTCCATGAAATCTTTCTTTCCCGATAGCTTTCCTATGATTCTTGGAGTGATGTAAAAGTGCCTGTGCCATCACATCTCTTTAGCAGCGTGGAGCCACCTGGGATGTCAGCACCGAGGTGCTGGGAGTGAGTGCCTGTGACACCAGGGCTTCTGGGCAGCGTGTGGACTCCTGGCATGTGCCTATGGCTGTCCTGGGACAGCCTGTGAGCTCAGTGTTCTTTTGAAAGCTGGATAGCTCTGGCGTGTCCCCAGGGAGTTCCTGTGCCGAGATGTGACCTCCTGACTCTTTGGCAGCCTGGAGATGGCTGGAGTGTGCCCAGGGGGCAAGTGTGAGTGTCAGGGACTTGCCAGCTCTTGAGGAGGATGGAGGGTGCAGGGATGTCCCCATGGAGGCCCTGTGAGTGGCCGTGAGCTGGCGGCACCTTAGCAGCGTGAGACTCGTGGGCTGTCAGCCCTGAGAGGCTGTTGAAGGGCGTGATGTGCGTGCAGAGAGGTTTGTGAAATGGGAGAGTCGTGGCATGTCCCTATGGAGCCGCTGGGGTTGTGTGTGCCCTCAGTGTTCTTGAGGAGCCTCGAGAGCCCTGGGATGGCCCCGTGGAAGCGCAGGGAGTGCCTGTGACATAGCAGCGGTGCCTGATGAGATCAAAGGGCCCTGGGATGTCAGCTTGGAATGGCTGTGAGTGCCTGAGAGCACACGTCTGTCTCTCATGGCCGGAGAGCTGTGGCAGGTGCCCATGGTAGGTGTGTGAGTGCAGGTGAGCTCAGGGCTCTGCAGAAGGCTGTAGGCCTGTGGGCTGTGAGGCTGGAAGGCCTGGGAGTGCTTTGGAGCTGAGTGCTCTGTAGCAGTCGGGAGCCGCCTGGGAGGTTGTAGCAGGATGCTTTGGGCCGGCTGCTTTGCCTTGGAACGTGGTGCAGGCACTTGGAGCATGTGCTATTTGCAAATGTCTCCAGGTGTCTTTCAGAGGGCCAGCGTGTGTTGTTTTGGCCTTGAATTCTGCTGAAAGTCCTTCTGGCAAGGAAGCCTGCATGAAGGTGCTGCTAGTGAGGCAAAGATTTGGCAGCTGAGCTGCTGCCGGGAGTTGCAGGCGTCTGCCTGACAGTCAGTCCCTTGGGAGTGTCAATGTGCAGTCAGTCCCCTTTCCTAGGGGAGGTTTTTCTAGCGTGTTCCTCCTTGGAGTGTGTGAGGGCTCCTGCTGGGGAAGTGGACAGCAAGCAAGGGCACTGTTGGTGGTGAAGGGAGAGAGAGCTGCCCAGGAGTGTTGGTGTGGTGAGTTACATGGAGCTCTACTTGGGAATTGGGTTTTTTTGCTTGCTGTAAGATATGACTGCTTTCCTATTGTTTTCATAGAGTGCACTCCAGTGTACTCTCTGTAGGCTCCCAGGAGTAGGTTTAGCTTTTCTATGGAGTGGTCAGTAATTGGGATTGAGTTGTCTGTGTCGAATCATTTGTGTTAGGGAAGAGCTGCTTTTCTAGGAATAGATCAGATGGGCCATTTGTAAGTGCTGCGGGACAGAGTTACTTAAAGCACTGGCTTTAAGTGTGAGGCTGGGATTGGATGCAGCCGCCGCCAAGGCTCCTGTGTCTGAGAAGGAGTTGAGAAAGCCAAGGGCTGCTCTCTGGCCCTCGTGACTCAGTGGCCAGGCTGCTCTGGGAGCCTTTGTGTGAATCTGCCAGCACAGCAGCGACAGATGTCCCCGAGGAGCTTGTGTGAGTGCAGGTGAGATCAGAGCTCTTGAGCAGCCTGGAGAGCCTGGGGATGTGGCCACGGAGCCGCCAGGATATCTGGTGACCTCGGGGTTCCTATGAGCAGAGGGAGCACTAAGATGTGCCCATGGCACCTGTGTAAGTGCCTGTGGCTAAAGGGCTCTTTTGCAGCCTGGAGAGCCTTGGCATGTGGCCATGAAGCCACAGTGCGTGTCTGTGACATCAGAGCGCTTTGGCAGCATGGAAAGGCCTGGAATGGCTGCAGGGGCCAGAGGTGAGTGCCTGTGACATCAGAGCTGTCCAGCAGCAGCAGGGAGACGGAGGGAATGTCACAGGCCATGCCCTGTGAGTTGCTGTGACAGCGTGGCTCCTTAGCAGTGTGCAGATTGCCGGGATGTTACCCTGCAGGCCCTGGCATTGCCCTTGTTGTGTGTGTTGTTTAGGAAGATAGAGAGAGCCCTGGCATGTCCCCCTGGAAGGCCAGGGAGTGGCAGTTGCAAAAGAGCTCCTTAGCACTTAGAGACACGTGGGATGTCCCCATGGAGGCACTGTGAGAGCCCGTGACCTCAGAGGTCTTTGTAAGCTGAGAGAGCCCCGGGATGCCATGGGATGTGAGCATGGGGAGCCTGTGGGCAGGTGTGATGTCCCTGCTTGTGCTGGTGCATCCCCCCCTGCCCTTTTTTCAGGCTGCAGCATGATATGAGAAATGCTGCTGAGGCCTTGGCCTTGACGAAGGCAGCGGGGCTGAGGTGCTGTGGAACTTCTGAGAAACGCTGTGTGCTGCCAGGAAGTGCTGTGTTCTAAGGTGCTCCTGCTTTTTTTGCCTGTTGAACAGACTTTGAAATTTGTTTTTGCCTGGATGGCATCACATTGGTGTTGTCCCGTGTTCAGGGAAAGCTGCCGATGAGAAGTGGGGCCAGGCTGAAGGCTTGTTGTGACTAAAGGCCATGCCTTGGGGCCCTGTAAGCAGGGGTGCCAAAGGAGGCCCTGGCAGCTGTGCTGGGCCGCAGCAGCGGTGAGCAGCAAAGTCCCTGTGCGTGGGGCCTCTGCCAGCCGGCAGCTGTCCCGTTTGCTGCACTCGGGGCATCCGCGAAGGAGCACGGCTCCTGGGCCCCCGATCCTGCCGCTCCCCGAGGCCTCAGGCTTTGGCCGCTGAGAAGATGGCAAGGCACGTGAAAGGAGTATTTCAGTAGCTTGGAGGGGAATTTTGCCTCCTAGAGCCTCTTTGTGTGCTTGTGGGAGTGCAGGTGTGCATGCGCTCTCTGCAATGTGGGAGAGGGGCTGCTCTGGTGGATTCAGAAGTGCTTTAGGTTTGTCCCTAAGTTAGGTCTCGAAGTTGCTGCAGTGCTATGGTAAGGGCTGTGTGGATCCTTTGCTGAGGTCTTGGGTTCCAGCTCAGTTCTAAGTGAAGCGTTGTGTAGTTGAAGTCCAGTTCAGTTGAAATGCTCTTAACTGCTGTTCCTGCCCTAAGCTGTTCATTTGAATTTGAGTTATCAAGTGAAGTGTTGCTCAAGCTAAAGTGCTCTTAAGGGAAGTGCTCTTGAGCCTTTGGGCCATGTTCTTCTTATCCTGACCCTTTCTCTTCTTTAGAGACACAGCCTCACGCACACGGACAGACAGACAGAGATAATTTGGGTTTGATTTCATTTTGGATTGATTGACTCTGGATTTTTGTTTGTTGCTTTTCCTCACTGTGCTTTAAGCATGGTATAAGTAGTAGAGTGAAGCTTAGCAAGGAAGCTTGTCCTGCTGTGGCTTTTCCATGAAATCTTTCTTTCCCGATAGCTTTCCTATGATTCTTGGAGTGATGTAAAAGTGCCTGTGCCATCACATCTCTTTAGCAGCGTGGAGCCACCTGGGATGTCAGCACCGAGGTGCTGGGAGTGAGTGCCTGTGACACCAGGGCTTCTGGGCAGCGTGTGGACTCCTGGCATGTGCCTATGGCTGTCCTGGGACAGCCTGTGAGCTCAGTGTTCTTTTGAAAGCTGGATAGCTCTGGCGTGTCCCCAGGGAGTTCCTGTGCCGAGATGTGACCTCCTGACTCTTTGGCAGCCTGGAGATGGCTGGAGTGTGCCCAGGGGGCAAGTGTGAGTGTCAGGGACTTGCCAGCTCTTGAGGAGGATGGAGGGTGCAGGGATGTCCCCATGGAGGCCCTGTGAGTGGCCGTGAGCTGGCGGCACCTTAGCAGCGTGAGACTGGTGGGCTGTCAGCCCTGAGAGGCTGTTGAAGGGCGTGATGTGCGTGCAGAGAGGTTTGTGAAATGGGAGAGTTGTGGCATGTCCCTATGGAGCCGCTGGGGTTGTGTGTGCCCTCAGTGTTCTTGAGGAGCCTCGAGAGCCCTGGGATGGCCCCGTGGAAGCGCAGGGAGTGCCTGTGACATAGCAGCGGTGCCTGATGAGATCAAAGGGCCCTGGGATGTCAGCTTGGAATGGCTGTGAGTGCCTGAGAGCACACGTCTGTCTCTCATGGCCGGAGAGCTGTGGCAGGTGCCCATGGTAGGTGTGTGAGTGCAGGTGAGCTCAGGGCTAGCTCAGGGCTCTGCAGAAGGCTGTAGGCCTGTGGGCTGTGAGGCTGGAAGGCCTGGGAGTGCTTGGAGCTGAGTGCTCTGTAGCAGTCGGGAGCCGCCTGGGAGGTTGTAGCAGGATGCTTTGGGCCGGCTGCTTTGCCTTGGAACGTGGTCCAGGCACTTGGAGCATGTGCTATTTGCAAATGTCTCCAGGTGTCTTTCAGAGGGCCAGCGTGTGTTGTTTTGGCCTTGAATTCTGCTGAAAGTCCTTCTGGCAAGGAAGCCTGCATGAAGGTGCTGCTAGTGAGGCAAAGATTTGGCAGCTGAGCTGCTGCCGGGAGTTGCAGGCGTCTGCCTGACAGTCAGTCCCTTGGGAGTGTCAATGTGCAGTCAGTCCCCTTTCCTAGGGGAGGTTTTTCTAGCGTGTTCCTCCTTGGAGTGTGTGAGGGCTCCTGCTGGGGAAGTGGACAGCAAGCAAGGGCACTGTTGGTGGTGAAGGGAGAGAGAGCTGCCCAGGAGGTGTTGGTGTGGTGAGTTACATGGAGCTCTACTTGGGAATTGGGTTTTTTGCTTGCTGTAAGATATGACTGCTTTCCTATTGTTTTCATAGAGTGCACTCCAGTGTACTCTCTGTAGGCTCCCAGGAGTAGGTTTAGCTTTTCTATGGAGTGGTCAGTAATTGGGATTGAGTTGTCTGTGTCGAATCATTTGTGTTAGGGAAGAGCTGCTTTTCTAGGAATAGATCAGATGGGCCATTTGTAAGTGCTGCGGGACAGAGTTACTTAAAGCACTGGCTTTAAGTGTGAGGCTGGGATTGGATGCAGCCGCCGCCAAGGCTCCTGTGTCTGAGAAGGAGTTGAGAAAGCCAAGGGCTGCTCTCTGGCCCTCGTGACTCAGTGGCCAGGCTGCTCTGGGAGGCTTTGTGTGAATCTGCCAGCACAGCAGCGACAGATGTCCCCGAGGAGCTTGTGTGAGTGCAGGTGAGATCAGAGCTCTTGAGCAGCCTGGAGAGCCTGGGGATGTGGCCACGGAGCCGCCAGGATATCTGGTGACCTCGGGGTTCCTATGAGCAGAGGGAGCACTAAGATGTGCCCATGGCACCTGTGTAAGTGCCTGTGGCTAAAGGGCTCTTTTGCAGCCTGGAGAGCCTTGGCATGTGGCCATGAAGCCACAGTGCGTGTCTGTGACATCAGAGCGCTTTGGCAGCATGGAAAGGCCTGGAATGGCTGCAGGGGCCAGAGGTGAGTGCCTGTGACATCACAGCTGTCCAGCAGCAGCAGGGAGACGGAGGGAATGTCACAGGCCATGCCCTGTGAGTTGCTGTGACAGCGTGGCTCCTTAGCAGTGTGCAGATTGCCGGGATGTTACCCTGCAGGCCCTGGCATTGCCCTTGTTGTGTGTGTTGTTTAGGAAGATAGAGAGAGCCTGGCATGTCCCCCTGGAAGGCCAGGGAGTGGCAGTTGCAAAAGAGCTCCTTAGCACTTAGAGACACGTGGGATGTCCCCATGGAGGCACTGTGAGAGCCCGTGACCTCAGAGGTCTTTGGAAGCTGAGAGAGCCCCGGGATGCCATGGGATGTGAGCATGGGGAGCCTGTGGGCAGGTGTGATGTCCCTGCTTGTGCTGGTGCATCCCCCCCTGCCCTTTTTTCAGGCTGCAGCATGATATGAGAAATGCTGCTGAGGCCTTGGCCTTGACGAAGGCAGCGGGGCTGAGGTGCTGTGGAGCTTCTGAGAAACGCTGTGTGCTGCCAGGAAGTGCTGTGTTCTAAGGTGCTCCTGCTTTTTTTGCCTGGTGAACAGACTTTGAAATTTGTTTTTGCCTGGATGGCATCACATTGGTGTTGTCCTGTGTTCAGGGAAAGCTGCCGATGAGAAGTGGGGCCAGGCTGAAGGCTTGTTGTGACTAAAGGCCATGCCTTGGGGCCTGTAAGCAGGGGTGCCAAAGGAGGCCCTGGCAGCTGTGCTGGGCCGCAGCAGCGGTGAGCAGCAAAGTCCCTGTGCGTGGGGCCTCTGCCAGCCGGCAGCTGTCCCGTTTGCTGCACTCGGGGCATCCGCGAAGGAGCACGGCTCCTGGGCCCCCGATCCTGCCGCTCCCCGAGGCCTCAGGCTTTGGCCGCTGAGAAGATGGCAAGGCACGTGAAAGGAGTATTTCAGTAGCTTGGAGGGGAATTTTGCCTCCTAGAGCCTCTTTGTGTGCTTGTGGGAGTGCAGGTGTGCATGCGCTCTCTGCAATGTGGGAGAGGGGCTGCTCTGTGGATTCAGAAGTGCTTTAGGTTTGTCCCTAAGTTAGGTCTCGAAGTTGCTGCAGTGCTATGGTAAGGGCTGTGTGGATCCTTTGCTGAGGTCTTGGGTTCCAGCTCAGTTCTAAGTGAAGCGTTGTGTAGTTGAAGTCCAGTTCAGTTGAAATGCTCTTAACTGCTGTTCCTGCCCTAAGCTGTTCATTTGAATTTGAGTTATCAAGTGAAGTGTTGCTCAAGCTAAAGTGCTCTTAAGGGAAGTGCTCTTGAGCCTTTGGGCCATGTTCTTCTTATCCTGACCCTTTCTCTTCTTTAGAGACACAGCCTCACGCACACGGACAGACAGACAGAGATAATTTGGGTTTGATTTCATTTTGGATTGATTGACTCTGGATTTTTGTTTGTTGCTTTTCCTCACTGTGCTTTAAGCATGGTATAAGTAGTAGAGTGAAGCTTAGCAAGGAAGCTTGTCCTGCTGTGGCTTTTCCATGAAATCTTTCTTTCCCGATAGCTTTCCTATGATTCTTGGAGTGATGTGCAAGTGCCTGTGCCATCACATCTCTTTAGCAGCGTGGAGCCACCTGGGATGTCAGCACCGAGGTGCTGGGAGTGAGTGCCTGTGACACCAGGGCTTCTGGGCAGCATGTGGACTCCTGGCATGTGCCTATGGCTGTCCTGGGACAGCCTGTGAGCTCAGTGTTCTTTTGAAAGCTGGATAGCTCTGGCGTGTCCCCAGGGAGTTCCTGTGCCGAGATGTGACCTCCTGACTCTTTGGCAGCCTGGAGATGGCTGGAGTGTGCCCAGGGGCAAGTGTGAGTGTCAGGGACTTGCCAGCTCTTGAGGAGGATGGAGGGTGCAGGGATGTCCCATGGAGGCCCTGTGAGTGGCCGTGAGCTGGCGGCACCTTAGCAGCGTGAGACTGGTGGGCTGTCAGCCCTGAGAGGCTGTTGAAGGGCGTGATGTGCGTGCAGAGAGGTTTGTGAAATGGGAGAGTCGTGGCATGTCCCTATGGAGCCGCTGGGGTTGTGTGTGCCCTCAGTGTTCTTGAGGAGCCTCGAGAGCCCTGGGATGGCCCCGTGAAGCGCAGGGAGTGCCTGTGACATAGCAGCGGCTGCCTGATGAGATCAAAGGGCCCTGGATGTCAGCTTGGAATGGCTGTGAGTGCCTGAGAGCACACGTCTGTCTCTCATGGCCGGAGAGCTGTGGCAGGTGCCCATGGTAGGTGTGTGAGTGCAGGTGAGCTCAGGGCTCTGCAGAAGGCTGTAGGCCTGTGGGCTGTGAGGCTGGAAGGCCTGGGAGTGCTTTGGAGCTGAGTGCTCTGTAGCAGTCGGGAGCCGCCTGGGAGGTTGTAGCAGGATGCTTTGGGCCGGCTGCTTTGCCTTGGAACGTGGTCCAGGCACTTGGAGCATGTGCTATTTGCAAATGTCTCAGGTGTCTTTCAGAGGGCCAGCGTGTGTTGTTTTGGCCTTGAATTCTGCTGAAAGTCCTTCTGGCAAGGAAGCCTGCATGAAGGTGCTGCTTGTGAGGCAAAGATTTGGCAGCTGAGCTGCTGCCGGGAGTTGCAGGCGTCTGCCTGACAGTCAGTCCCTTGGGAGTGTCAATGTGCAGTCAGTCCCCTTTCCTAGGGGAGGTTTTTCTAGCGTGTTCCTCCTTGGAGTGTGTGAGGGCTCCTGCTGGGGAAGTGGACAGCAAGCAAGGGCACTGTTGGTGGTGAAGGGAGAGAGAGCTGCCCAGGAGTGTTGGTGTGGTGAGTTACATGGAGCTCTACTTGGGAATTGGGTTTTTTTGCTTGCTGTAAGATATGACTGCTTTCCTATTGTTTTCATAGAGTGCACTCCAGTGTACTCTCTGTAGGCTCCCAGGAGTAGGTTTAGCTTTTCTATGGAGTGGTCAGTAATTGGGATTGAGTTGTCTGTGTCGAATCATTTGTGTTAGGGAAGAGCTGCTTTTCTAGGAATAGATCAGATGGGCCATTTGTAAGTGCTGCGGGACAGAGTTACTTAAAGCACTGGCTTTAAGTGTGAGGCTGGGATTGGATGCAGCCGCCGCCAAGGCTCCTGTGTCTGAGAAGGAGTTGAGAAAGCCAAGGGCTGCTCTCTGGCCCTCGTGACTCAGTGGCCAGCTGCTCTGGGAGGCTTTGTGTGAATCTGCCAGCACAGCAGCGACAGATGTCCCGAGGAGCTTGTGTGAGTGCAGGTGAGATCAGAGCTCTTGAGCAGCCTGGAGAGCCTGGGGATGTGGCCACGGAGCCGCCAGGATATCTGGTGACCTCGGGGTTCCTATGAGCAGAGGGAGCACTAAGATGTGCCCATGGCACCTGTGTAAGTGCCTGTGGCTAAAGGGCTCTTTTGCAGCCTGGAGAGCCTTGGCATGTGGCCATGAAGCCACAGTGCGTGTCTGTGACATCAGAGCGCTTTGGCAGCATGGAAAGGCCTGGAATGGCTGCAGGGGCCAGAGGTGAGTGCCTGTGACATCAGAGCTGTCCAGCAGCAGCAGGGAGACGGAGGGAATGTCACAGGCCATGCCCTGTGAGTTGCTGTGACAGCGTGGCTCCTTAGCAGTGTGCAGATTGCCGGATGTTACCCTGCAGGCCCTGGCATTGCCCTTGTTGTGTGTGTTGTTTAGGAAGATAGAGAGAGCCCTGGCATGTCCCCCTGGAAGGCCAGGAGTGGCAGTTGCAAAAGAGCTCCTTAGCACTTAGAGACACGTGGGATGTCCCCATGGAGGCACTGTGAGAGCCCGTGACCTCAGAGGTCTTTGGAAGCTGAGAGAGCCCCGGGATGCCATGGGATGTGAGCATGGGGAGCCTGTGGGCAGGTGTGATGTCCCTGCTTGTGCTGGTGCATCCCCCCCTGCCCTTTTTTCAGGCTGCAGCATGATATGAGAAATGCTGCTGAGGCCTTGGCCTTGACGAAGGCAGCGGGGCTGAGGTGCTGTGGAGCTTCTGAGAAACGCTGTGTGCTGCCAGGAAGTGCTGTGTTCTAAGGTGCTCCTGCTTTTTTTGCCTGGTGAACAGACTTTGAAATTTGTTTTTGCCTGGATGGCATCACATTGGTGTTGTCCTGTGTTCAGGGAAAGCTGCCGATGAGAAGTGGGGCCAGGCTGAAGGCTTGTTGTGACTAAAGGCCATGCCTTGGGGCCCTGTAAGCAGGGGTGCCAAAGGAGGCCCTGGCAGCTGTGCTGGGCCGCAGCAGCGGTGAGCAGCAAAGTCCCTGTGCGTGGGGCCTCTGCCAGCCGGCAGCTGTCCCGTTTGCTGCACTCGGGGCATCCGCGAAGGAGCACGGCTCCTGGGCCCCCGATCCTGCCGCTCCCCGAGGCCTCAGGCTTTGGCCGCTGAGAAGATGGCAAGGCACGTGAAAGGAGTATTTCAGTAGCTTGGAGGGGAATTTTGCCTCCTAGAGCCTCTTTGTGTGCTTGTGGGAGTGCAGGTGTGCATGCGCTCTCTGCAATGTGGGAGAGGGGCTGCTCTGGTGGATTCAGAAGTGCTTTAGGTTTGTCCCTAAGTTAGGTCTCGAAGTTGCTGCAGTGCTATGGTAAGGGCTGTGTGGATCCTTTGCTGAGGTCTTGGGTTCCAGCTCAGTTCTAAGTGAAGCGTTGTGTAGTTGAAGTCCAGTTCAGTTGAAATGCTCTTAACTGCTGTTCCTGCCCTAAGCTGTTCATTTGAATTTGAGTTATCAAGTGAAGTGTTGCTCAAGCTAAAGTGCTCTTAAGGGAAGTGCTCTTGAGCCTTTGGGCCATGTTCTTCTTATCCTGACCCTTTCTCTTCTTTAGAGACACAGCCTCACGCACACGGACAGACAGACAGAGATAATTTGGGTTTGATTTCATTTTGGATTGATTGACTCTGGATTTTTGTTTGTTGCTTTTCCTCACTGTGCTTTAAGCATGGTATAAGTAGTAGAGTGAAGCTTAGCAAGGAAGCTTGTCCTGCTGTGGCTTTTCCATGAAATCTTTCTTTCCCGATAGCTTTCCTATGATTCTTGGAGTGATGTAAAAGTGCCTGTGCCATCACATCTCTTTAGCAGCGTGGAGCCACCTGGGATGTCAGCACCGAGGTGCTGGGAGTGAGTGCCTGTGACACCAGGGCTTCTGGGCAGCGTGTGGACTCCTGGCATGTGCCTATGGCTGTCCTGGGACAGCCTGTGAGCTCAGTGTTCTTTTGAAAGCTGGATAGCTCTGGCGTGTCCCCAGGGAGTTCCTGTGCCGAGATGTGACCTCCTGACTCTTTGGCAGCCTGGAGATGGCTGGAGTGTGCCCAGGGGGCAAGTGTGAGTGTCAGGGACTTGCCAGCTCTTGAGGAGGATGGAGGGTGCAGGGATGTCCCCATGGAGGCCCTGTGAGTGGCCGTGAGCTGGCGGCACCTTAGCAGCGTGAGACTGGTGGGCTGTCAGCCCTGAGAGGCTGTTGAAGGGCGTGATGTGCGTGCAGAGAGGTTTGTGAAATGGGAGAGTCGTGGCATGTCCCTATGGAGCCGCTGGGGTTGTGTGTGCCCTCAGTGTTCTTGAGGAGCCTCGAGAGCCCTGGGATGGCCCCGTGGAAGCGCAGGGAGTGCCTGTGACATAGCAGCGGTGCCTGATGAGATCAAAGGGCCCTGGGATGTCAGCTTGGAATGGCTGTGAGTGCCTGAGAGCACACGTCTGTCTCTCATGGCCGGAGAGCTGTGGCAGGTGCCCATGGTAGGTGTGTGAGTGCAGGTGAGCTCAGGGCTCTGCAGAAGGCTGTAGGCCTGTGGGCTGTGAGGCTGGAAGGCCTGGGAGTGCTTTGGAGCTGAGTGCTCTGTAGCAGTCGGGAGCCGCCTGGGAGGTTGTAGCAGGATGCTTTGGGCCGGCTGCTTTGCCTTGGAACGTGGTCCAGGCACTTGGAGCATGTGCTATTTGCAAATGTCTCCAGGTGTCTTTCAGAGGGCCAGCGTGTGTTGTTTTGGCCTTGAATTCTGCTGAAAGTCCTTCTGGCAAGGAAGCCTGCATGAAGGTGCTGCTAGTGAGGCAAAGATTTGGCAGCTGAGCTGCTGCCGGGAGTTGCAGGCGTCTGCCTGACAGTCAGTCCCTTGGGAGTGTCAATGTGCAGTCAGTCCCCTTTCCTAGGGGAGGTTTTTCTAGCGTGTTCCTCCTTGGAGTGTGTGAGGGCTCCTGCTGGGGAAGTGGACAGCAAGCAAGGGCACTGTTGGTGGTGAAGGGAGAGAGAGCTGCCCAGGAGTGTTGGTGTGGTGAGTTACATGGAGCTCTACTTGGGAATTGGGTTTTTTTGCTTGCTGTAAGATATGACTGCTTTCCTATTGTTTTCATAGAGTGCACTCCATTGTACTCTGTGTAGGCTCCCAGGAGTAGGTTTAGCTTTTCTATGGAGTGGTCAGTAATTGGGATTGAGTTGTCTGTGTCGAATCATTTGTGTTAGGGAAGAGCTGCTTTTCTAGGAATAGATCAGATGGGCCATTTGTAAGTGCTGCGGGACAGAGTTACTTAAAGCACTGGCTTTAAGTGTGAGGCTGGGATTGGATGCAGCCGCCGCCAAGGCTCCTGTGTCTGAGAAGGAGTTGAGAAAGCCAAGGGCTGCTCTCTGGCCCTCGTGACTCAGTGGCCAGGCTGCTCTGGGAGCCTTTGTGTGAATCTGCCAGCACAGCAGCGACAGATGTCCCCGAGGAGCTTGTGTGAGTGCAGGTGAGATCAGAGCTCTTGAGCAGCCTGGAGAGCCTGGGGATGTGGCCACGGAGCCACCAGGATATCTGGTGACCTCGGGGTTCCTATGAGCAGAGGGAGCACTAAGATGTGCCCATGGCACCTGTGTAAGTGCCTGTGGCTAAAGGGCTCTTTTGCAGCCTGGAGAGCCTTGGCATGTGGCCATGAAGCCACAGTGCGTGTCTGTGACATCAGAGCGCTTTGGCAGCATGGAAAGGCCTGGAATGGCTGCAGGGGCCAGAGGTGAGTGCCTGTGACATCAGAGCTGTCCAGCAGCAGCAGGGAGACGGAGGGAATGTCACAGGCCATGCCCTGTGAGTTGCTGTGACAGCGTGGCTCCTTAGCAGTGTGCAGATTGCCGGGATGTTACCCTGCAGGCCCTGGCATTGCCCTTGTTGTGTGTGTTGTTTAGGAAGATAGAGAGAGCCCTGGCATGTCCCCCTGGAAGGCCAGGGAGTGGCAGTTGCAAAAGAGCTCCTTAGCACTTAGAGACACGTGGGATGTCCCCATGGAGGCACTGTGAGAGCCCGTGAGCTCAGAGGTCTTTGTAAGCTGAGAGAGCCCCGGGATGCCATGGGATGTGAGCATGGGGAGCCTGTGGGCAGGTGTGATGTCCCTGCTTGTGCTGGTGCATCCCCCCCTGCCCTTTTTTCAGGCTGCAGCATGATATGAGAAATGCTGCTGAGGCCTTGGCCTTGACGAAGGCAGCGGGGCTGAGGTGCTGTGGAGCTTCTGAGAAACGCTGTGTGCTGCCAGGAAGTGCTGTGTTCTAAGGTGCTCCTGCTTTTTTTGCCTGGTGAACAGACTTTGAAATTTGTTTTTGCCTGGATGGCATCACATTGGTGTTGTCCTGTGTTCAGGGAAAGCTGCCGATGAGAAGTGGGGCCAGGCTGAAGGCTTGTTGTGACTAAAGGCCATGCCTTGGGGCCCTGTAAGCAGGGGTGCCAAAGGAGGCCCTGGCAGCTGTGCTGGGCCGCAGCAGCGGTGAGCAGCAAAGTCCCTGTGCGTGGGGCCTCTGCCAGCCGGCAGCTGTCCCGTTTGCTGCACTCGGGGCATCCGCGAAGGAGCACGGCTCCTGGGCCCCCGATCCTGCCGCTCCCCGAGGCCTCAGGCTTTGGCCGCTGAGAAGATGGCAAGGCACGTGAAAGGAGTATTTCAGTAGCTTGGAGGGGAATTTTGCCTCCTAGAGCCTCTTTGTGTGCTTGTGGGAGTGCAGGTGTGCATGCGCTCTCTGCAATGTGGGAGAGGGGCTGCTCTGGTGGATTCAGAAGTGCTTTAGGTTTGTCCCTAAGTTAGGTCTCGAAGTTGCTGCAGTGCTATGGTAAGGGCTGTGTGGATCCTTTGCTGAGGTCTTGGGTTCCAGCTCAGTTCTAAGTGAAGCGTTGTGTAGTTGAAGTCCAGTTCAGTTGAAATGCTCTTAACTGCTGTTCCTGCCCTAAGCTGTTCATTTGAATTTGAGTTATCAAGTGAAGTGTTGCTCAAGCTAAAGTGCTCTTAAGGGAAGTGCTCTTGAGCCTTTGGGCCATGTTCTTCTTATCCTGACCCTTTCTCTTCTTTAGAGACACAGCCTCACGCACACGGACAGACAGACAGAGATAATTTGGGTTTGATTTCATTTTGGATTGATTGACTCTGGATTTTTGTTTGTTGCTTTTCCTCACTGTGCTTTAAGCATGGTATAAGTAGTAGAGTGAAGCTTAGCAAGGAAGCTTGTCCTGCTGTGGCTTTTCCATGAAATCTTTCTTTCCCGATAGCTTTCCTATGATTCTTGGAGTGATGTAAAAGTGCCTGTGCCATCACATCTCTTTAGCAGCGTGGAGCCACCTGGGATGTCAGCACCGAGGTGCTGGGAGTGAGTGCCTGTGACACCAGGGCTTCTGGGCAGCGTGTGGACTCCTGGCATGTGCCTATGGCTGTCCTGGGACAGCCTGTGAGCTCAGTGTTCTTTTGAAAGCTGGATAGCTCTGGCGTGTCCCCAGGGAGTTCCTGTGCCGAGATGTGACCTCCTGACTCTTTGGCAGCCTGGAGGTGGCTGGAGTGTGCCCAGGGGGCAAGTGTGAGTGTCAGGGACTTGCCAGCTCTTGAGGAGGATGGAGGGTGCAGGGATGTCCCCATGGAGGCCCTGTGAGTGGCCGTGAGGTGGCGGCACCTTAGCAGCGTGAGACTGGTGGGCTGTCAGCCCTGAGAGGCTGTTGAAGGGCGTGATGTGCGTGCAGAGAGGTTTGTCAAATGGGAGAGTCGTGGCATGTCCCTATGGAGCCGCTGGGGTTGTGTGTGCCCTCAGTGTTCTTGAGGAGCCTCGAGAGCCCTGGGATGGCCCCGTGGAAGCGCAGGGAGTGCCTGTGACATAGCAGCGGTGCCTGATGAGATCAAAGGGCCCTGGGATGTCAGCTTGGAATGGCTGTGAGTGCCTGAGAGCACACGTCTGTCTCTCATGGCCGGAGAGCTGTGGCAGGTGCCCATGGTAGGTGTGTGAGTGCAGGTGAGCTCAGGGCTCTGCAGAAGGCTGTAGGCCTGTGGGCTGTGAGGCTGGAAGGCCTGGGAGTGCTTTGGAGCTGAGTGCTCTGTAGCAGTCGGGAGCCGCCTGGGAGGTTGTAGCAGGATGCTTTGGGCCGGCTGCTTTGCCTTGGAACGTGGTCCAGGCACTTGGAGCATGTGCTATTTGCAAATGTCTCCAGGTGTCTTTCAGAGGGCCAGCGTGTGTTGTTTTGGCCTTGAATTCTGCTGAAAGTCCTTCTGGCAAGGAAGCCTGCATGAAGGTGCTGCTAGTGAGGCAAAGATTTGGCAGCTGAGCTGCTGCCGGGAGTTGCAGGCGTCTGCCTGACAGTCAGTCCCTTGGGAGTGTCAATGTGCAGTCAGTCCCCTTTCCTAGGGGAGGTTTTTCTAGCGTGTTCCTCCTTGGAGTGTGTGAGGGCTCCTGCTGGGGAAGTGGACAGCAAGCAAGGGCACTGTTGGTGGTGAAGGGAGAGAGAGCTGCCCAGGAGTGTTGGTGTGGTGAGTTACATGGAGCTCTACTTGGGAATTGGGTTTTTTTGCTTGCTGTAAGATATGACTGCTTTCCTATTGTTTTCATAGAGTGCACTCCATTGTACTCTGTGTAGGCTCCCAGGAGTAGGTTTAGCTTTTCTATGGAGTGGTCAGTAATTGGGATTGAGTTGTCTGTGTCGAATCATTTGTGTTAGGGAAGAGCTGCTTTTCTAGGAATAGATCAGATGGGCCATTTGTAAGTGCTGCGGGACAGAGTTACTTAAAGCACTGGCTTTAAGTGTGAGGCTGGGATTGGATGCAGCCGCCGCCAAGGCTCCTGTGTCTGAGAAGGAGTTGAGAAAGCCAAGGGCTGCTCTCTGGCCCTCGTGACTCAGTGGCCAGGCTGCTCTGGGAGGCTTTGTGTGAATCTGCCAGCACAGCAGCGACAGATGTCCCCGAGGAGCTTGTGTGAGTGCAGGTGAGATCAGAGCTCTTGAGCAGCCTGGAGAGCCTGGGGATGTGGCCACGGAGCCGCCAGGATATCTGGTGACCTCGGGGTTCCTATGAGCAGAGGGAGCACTAAGATGTGCCCATGGCACCTGTGTAAGTGCCTGTGGCTAAAGGGCTCTTTTGCAGCCTGGAGAGCCTTGGCATGTGGCCATGAAGCCACAGTGCGTGTCTGTGACATCAGAGCGCTTTGGCAGCATGGAAAGGCCTGGAATGGCTGCAGGGGCCAGAGGTGAGTGCCTGTGACATCACAGCTGTCCAGCAGCAGCAGGGAGACGGAGGGAATGTCACAGGCCATGCCCTGTGAGTTGCTGTGACAGCGTGGCTCCTTAGCAGTGTGCAGATTGCCGGGATGTTACCCTGCAGGCCCTGGCATTGCCCTTGTTGTGTGTGTTGTTTAGGAAGATAGAGAGAGCCCTGGCATGTCCCCCTGGAAGGCCAGGGAGTGGCAGTTGCAAAAGAGCTCCTTAGCACTTAGAGACACGTGGGATGTCCCCATGGAGGCACTGTGAGAGCCCGTGACCTCAGAGGTCTTTGGAAGCTGAGAGAGCCCCGGGATGCCATGGGATGTGAGCATGGGGAGCCTGTGGGCAGGTGTGATGTCCCTGCTTGTGCTGGTGCATCCCCCCCTGCCCTTTTTTCAGGCTGCAGCATGATATGAGAAATGCTGCTGAGGCCTTGGCCTTGACGAAGGCAGCGGGGCTGAGGTGCTGTGGAGCTTCTGAGAAACGCTGTGTGCTGCCAGGAAGTGCTGTGTTCTAAGGTGCTCCTGCTTTTTTTGCCTGTTGAACAGACTTTGAAATTTGTTTTTGCCTGGATGGCATCACATTGGTGTTGTCCCGTGTTCAGGGAAAGCTGCCGATGAGAAGTGGGGCCAGGCTGAAGGCTTGTTGTGACTAAAGGCCATGCCTTGGTGCCCTGTAAGCAGGGGTGCCAAAGGAGGCCCTGGCAGCTGTGCTGGGCCGCAGCAGCGGTGAGCAGCAAAGTCCCTGTGCGTGGGGCCTCTGCCAGCCGGCAGCTGTCCCGTTTGCTGCACTCGGGGCATCCGCGAAGGAGCACGGCTCATGGGCCCCCGATCCTGCCGCTCCCCGAGGCCTCAGGCTTTGGCCGCTGAGAAGATGGCAAGGCACGTGAAAGGAGTATTTCAGTAGCTTGGAGGGGAATTTTGCCTCCTAGAGCCTCTTTGTGTGCTTGTGGGAGTGCAGGTGTGCATGCGCTCTCTGCAATGTGGGAGAGGGGCTGCTCTGGTGGATTCAGAAGTGCTTTAGGTTTGTCCCTAAGTTAGGTCTCGAAGTTGCTGCAGTGCTATGGTAAGGCTGTGTGGATCCTTTGCTGAGGTCTTGGGTTCCAGCTCAGTTCTAAGTGAAGCGTTGTGTAGTTGAAGTCCAGTTCAGTTGAAATGCTCTTAACTGCTGTTCCTGCCCTAAGCTGTTCATTTGAATTTGAGTTATCAAGTGAAGTGTTGCTCAAGCTAAAGTGCTCTTAAGGGAAGTGCTCTTGAGCCTTTGGGCCATGTTCTTCTTATCCTGACCCTTTCTCTTCTTTAGAGACACAGCCTCACGCACACGGACAGACAGACAGAGATAATTTGGGTTTGATTTCATTTTGGATTGATTGACTCTGGATTTTTGTTTGTTGCTTTTCCTCACTGTGCTTTAAGCATGGTATAAGTAGTAGAGTGAAGCTTAGCAAGGAAGCTTGTCCTGCTGTGGCTTTTCCATGAAATCTTTCTTTCCCGATAGCTTTCCTATGATTCTTGGAGTGATGTGCAAGTGCCTGTGCCATCACATCTCTTTAGCAGCGTGGAGCCACCTGGGATGTCAGCACCGAGGTGCTGGGAGTGAGTGCCTGTGACACCAGGGCTTCTGGGCAGCATGTGGACTCCTGGCATGTGCCTATGGCTGTCCTGGGACAGCCTGTGAGCTCAGTGTTCTTTTGAAAGCTGGATAGCTCTGGCGTGTCCCCAGGGAGTTCCTGTGCCGAGATGTGACCTCCTGACTCTTTGGCAGCCTGGAGATGGCTGGAGTGTGCCCAGGGGGCAAGTGTGAGTGTCAGGGACTTGCCAGCTCTTGAGGAGGATGGAGGGTGCAGGGATGTCCCCATGGAGGCCCTGTGAGTGGCCGTGAGGTGGCGGCACCTTAGCAGCGTGAGACTGGTGGGCTGTCAGCCCTGAGAGGCTGTTGAAGGGCGTGATGTGCGTGCAGAGAGGTTTGTGAAATGGGAGAGTCGTGGCATGTCCCTATGGAGCCGCTGGGGTTGTGTGTGCCCTCAGTGTTCTTGAGGAGCCTCGAGAGCCCTGGGATGGCCCCGTGGAAGCGCAGGGAGTGCCTGTGACATAGCAGCGGTGCCTGATGAGATCAAAGGGCCCTGGGATGTCAGCTTGGAATGGCTGTGAGTGCCTGAGAGCACACGTCTGTCTCTCATGGCCGGAGAGCTGTGGCAGGTGCCCATGGTAGGTGTGTGAGTGCAGGTGAGCTCAGGGCTCTGCAGAAGGCTGTAGGCCTGTGGGCTGTGAGGCTGGAAGGCCTGGGAGTGCTTTGGAGCTGAGTGCTCTGTAGCAGTCGGGAGCCGCCTGGGAGGTTGTAGCAGGATGCTTTGGGCCGGCTGCTTTGCCTTGGAACGTGGTCCAGGCACTTGGAGCATGTGCTATTTGCAAATGTCTCCAGGTGTCTTTCAGAGGGCCAGCGTGTGTTGTTTTGGCCTTGAATTCTGCTGAAAGTCCTTCTGGCAAGGAAGCCTGCATGAAGGTGCTGCTAGTGAGGCAAAGATTTGGCAGCTGAGCTGCTGCCGGGAGTTGCAGGCGTCTGCCTGACAGTCAGTCCCTTGGGAGTGTCAATGTGCAGTCAGTCCCCTTTCCTAGGGGAGGTTTTTCTAGCGTGTTCCTCCTTGGAGTGTGTGAGGGCTCCTGCTGGGGAAGTGGACAGCAAGCAAGGGCACTGTTGGTGGTGAAGGGAGAGAGAGCTGCCCAGGAGTGTTGGTGTGGTGAGTTACATGGAGCTCTACTTGGGAATTGGGTTTTTTTGCTTGCTGTAAGATATGACTGCTTTCCTATTGTTTTCATAGAGTGCACTCCAGTGTACTCTGTGTAGGCTCCCAGGAGTAGGTTTAGCTTTTCTATGGAGTGGTCAGTAATTGGGATTGAGTTGTCTGTGTCGAATCATTTGTGTTAGGGAAGAGCTGCTTTTCTAGGAATAGATCAGATGGGCCATTTGTAAGTGCTGCGGGACAGAGTTACTTAAAGCACTGGCTTTAAGTGTGAGGCTGGGATTGGATGCAGCCGCCGCCAAGGCTCCTGTGTCTGAGAAGGAGTTGAGAAAGCCAAGGGCTGCTCTCTGGCCCTCGTGACTCAGTGGCCAGGCTGCTCTGGGAGCCTTTGTGTGAATCTGCCAGCACAGCAGCGACAGATGTCCCCGAGGAGCTTGTGTGAGTGCAGGTGAGATCAGAGCTCTTGAGCAGCCTGGAGAGCCTGGGGATGTGGCCACGGAGCCGCCAGGATATCTGGTGACCTCGGGGTTCCTATGAGCAGAGGGAGCACTAAGATGTGCCCATGGCACCTGTGTAAGTGCCTGTGGCTAAAGGGCTCTTTTGCAGCCTGGAGAGCCTTGGCATGTGGCCATGAAGCCACAGTGCGTGTCTGTGACATCAGAGCGCTTTGGCAGCATGGAAAGGCCTGGAATGGCTGCAGGGGCCAGAGGTGAGTGCCTGTGACATCAGAGCTGTCCAGCAGCAGCAGGGAGACGGAGGGAATGTCACAGGCCATGCCCTGTGAGTTGCTGTGACAGCGTGGCTCCTTAGCAGTGTGCAGATTGCCGGGATGTTACCCTGCAGGCCCTGGCATTGCCCTTGTTGTGTGTGTTGTTTAGGAAGATAGAGAGAGCCCTGGCATGTCCCCCTGGAAGGCCAGGGAGTGGCAGTTGCAAAAGAGCTCCTTAGCACTTAGAGACACGTGGGATGTCCCCATGGAGGCACTGTGAGAGCCCGTGACCTCAGAGGTCTTTGGAAGCTGAGAGAGCCCCGGGATGCCATGGGATGTGAGCATGGGGAGCCTGTGGGCAGGTGTGATGTCCCTGCTTGTGCTGGTGCATCCCCCCCTGCCCTTTTTTCAGGCTGCAGCATGATATGAGAAATGCTGCTGAGGCCTTGGCCTTGACGAAGGCAGCGGGGCTGAGGTGCTGTGGAGCTTCTGAGAAACGCTGTGTGCTGCCAGGAAGTGCTGTGTTCTAAGGTGCTCCTGCTTTTTTTGCCTGGTGAACAGACTTTGAAATTTGTTTTTGCCTGGATGGCATCACATTGGTGTTGTCCTGTGTTCAGGGAAAGCTGCCGATGAGAAGTGGGGCCAGGCTGAAGGCTTGTTGTGACTAAAGGCCATGCCTTGGGGCCCTGTAAGCAGGGGTGCCAAAGGAGGCCCTGGCAGCTGTGCTGGGCCGCAGCAGCGGTGAGCAGCAAAGTCCCTGTGCGTGGGGCCTCTGCCAGCCGGCAGCTGTCCCGTTTGCTGCACTCGGGGCATCCGCGAAGGAGCACGGCTCCTGGGCCCCCGATCCTGCCGCTCCCCGAGGCCTCAGGCTTTGGCCGCTGAGAAGATGGCAAGGCACGTGAAAGGAGTATTTCAGTAGCTTGGAGGGGAATTTTGCCTCCTAGAGCCTCTTTGTGTGCTTGTGGGAGTGCAGGTGTGCATGCGCTCTCTGCAATGTGGGAGAGGGGCTGCTCTGGTGGATTCAGAAGTGCTTTAGGTTTGTCCCTAAGTTAGGTCTCGAAGTTGCTGCAGTGCTATGGTAAGGGCTGTGTGGATCCTTTGCTGAGGTCTTGGGTTCCAGCTCAGTTCTAAGTGAAGCGTTGTGTAGTTGAAGTCCAGTTCAGTTGAAATGCTCTTA
>JAWUZG010001382.1:0-24239 GCA_036785705.1 Acanthornis magna
AATGAAATTTTATTAGAAATTTAATAAAAATTTAATGAATTTTAATAAAATTTTAATAAAAACTTAATGAAGTTTAATAAAATTTTATTAGAATTTTAATGGAATTTTAAGGAACTTATGGAATTTTAATGAAATTTTAATGAAATTTTAATGAAACTAATGAAATTTAATGAAATTTAATGAAAATTTAATAAAATTTCAATAAAATTTAATTAAAATTTAATGAAATCTAATGAAACTCAATGATTTTTATTGGAACTTTAATAAAATTTAATGGAATTTTATTGGAATTTAATGAATTTTAATGAACTTTAATGGAATTTTAACAAAATTTCAAGGAAATTAAATGAAATTCAATGAAATTTTAATGAAATTGAATGAATTTTTTGGGAATTTTTCTGGAATTTTCTGGAATTTTCCTGAAAATTTAATGAAATTTAATGGAATTTTAATAAAATTCGATAAAAATTTAATGAATTTAAATGAAAATCGAATGAATTTTTATGGAATTTTTATGGAATTTTAATGAAATTTAATGAAATTTAATGAATTTTTTTCTGGAATTTTCTGGAATTTTTCTGGAATTTTAATGAAATTTCATGAAATTTCATGAAAACTTAATTAAATTCAATGATTTTTATTGGCATTTTAATAAAATTTAATGGAATTTTAATGAAATTTCAATGGAATTTGAATAAAAAATTAATGAAATTTAATGAGTTTTGATAGAATTTTAATGAAATTTTAATAGAAATTTAATAAAAATTTAATGAAGTTTAATAAAATTTTAATAAAATTTTATTGGAAATTTAATGGAATTTTAAGGCACTTATGGAATTTTAATGAAATTTTAATGAAACTTTAATGAAATTTAATGCAATTTAATGAAAATTTAATAAAATTTCAATAAAATTTAATTAAAATTTAATGAAATCTAATGAAATTCAATGATTTTTATTGGAACTTTAATAAAATTTAATGGAATTTTATTGGAATTTAATGAAATTTAATGAACTTTAATGGAATTTTAACAAAATTTCAAGGAAATTAAATGAAATTCAATGAAATTTTAATGAAATTGAATGAATTTTTTGGGAATTTTTCTGGAATTTTCTGGAATTTTCCTGAAAATTTAATGAAATTTAATGGAATTTTAATAAAATTCGATAAAAATTTAATGAATTTAAATGAAAATCGAATGAATTTTTATGGAATTTTTATGGAATTTTAATGAAATTTAATGAAATTTAATGAATTTTTTTCTGGAATTTTCTGGAATTTTTCTGGAATTTTAATGAAATTTCATGAAATTTCATGAAAACTTAATTAAATTTAATGATTTTTATTGGAATTTTAATAAAATTTAATGGAATTTTAATGAAATTTCAATGGAATTTGAATAAAAAATTAATGAAATTTAATGAGTTTTGATAGAATTTTAATGAAATTTTATTAGAAATTTAATAAAAATTTAATGAATTTTAATAAAATTTTAATAAAAACTTAATGAAGTTTAATAAAATTTTATTAGAATTTTAATGGAATTTTAAGGAACTTATGGAATTTTAATGAAATTTTAATGAAATTTTAATGAAACTAATGAAATTTAATGAAATTTAATGAAAATTTAATAAAATTTCAATAAAATTTAATTAAAATTTAATGAAATCTAATGAAACTCAATGATTTTTATTGGAACTTTAATAAAATTTAATGGAATTTTATTGGAATTTAATGAAATTTAATGAACTTTAATGGAATTTTAACAAAATTTCAAGGAAATTAAATGAAATTCAATGAAATTTTAATGAAATTGAATGAATTTTTTGGGAATTTTTCTGGAATTTTCTGGAATTTTCCTGGAAATTTAATGAAATTTAATGGAATTTTAATAAAATTCGATAAAAATTTAATGAATTTAAATGAAAATCGAATGAATTTTTATGGAATTTTTATGGAATTTCAATGAATTTTAATGAAACTTTAATAGAAATTTAAATCTAATGAATTTTAATAAAATTCAATAAAAATTTAATGAATTTAAATGAAAATCGAATGAATTTTTATGGAATTTTTATGGAATTTTAATGAAATTTAATTAAATTTAATGAATTTTTTTCTGGAATTTTCTGGAATTTTTCTGGAATTTTAATGAAATTTCATGAAATTTCATGAAATTTAATGAAAACTTAATTAAACTTAATGATTTTTATTGGAATTTTAATAAATTTTAATGAAATTTCAACGGAATTTGAATAAAAATTTAATGAAATTTAATGAGTTTTGATAGAATTTTAATGAAATTTTATTAGAAATTTAATAAAAATTTAATGAATTTTAAGAAAATTTTAATAAAAATTTAATGAAGTTTAATAAAACTTAATGAAGTTTAATAAAATTTTAATGAAATTTTATTGGAAATTTTATGGAATTTTAAGGAACTTATGGAATTTTAATGAAATTTTAATGAAATTTTAATGAAACTTTAATGAAATTTAATGAAATTTAATGGAAATTTAATAAAAATTTCAATAAAATTTAATTAAAATTTAATGAAATCTAATGAAACTCAATGATTTTTATTGGAACTTTAATAAAATTTAATGGAATTTTATTGGAATTTCAACAGAATTTGAATAAAATTTTAATGAAATTTAATGAGTTTTGATAGAATTTTAATGAAATTTTATTAGAAATTTAATAAAAATTTAATGAATTTTAATGCAATTTTAATAAAAATTTAATGAAGTTTAATAAAATTTTAACGAAATTTTATTGGAAATTTAATGGAATTTTAAGGAACTTATGGAATTTTAATGAAATTTTAATGAAATTTTAATGAAACTAATGAAATTTAATGCAATTTAATGAAATTTTAATAAAATTTCAATAAAATTTAATTAAAATTTAATGAAATCTAATGAAACTCAATGATTTTTATTGGAACTTTAATAAAATTTAATGGAATTTTATTGGAATTTAATGAAATTTAATGAACTTTAATGGAATTTTAACAAAATTTCAAGGAAATTAAATGAAATTCAATGAAATTTTAATGAAATTGAATGAATTTTTTTTGGGAATTTTTCTGGAATTTTCTGGAATTTTCCTGAAAATTTAATGAAATTTAATGGAATTTTAATAAAATTCGATAAAAATTTAATGAATTTAAATGAAAATCGAATGAATTTTTATGGAGTTTTTATTGAATTTTAATGAAATTTAATGAAATTTAATGAATTTTTTTCTGGAATTTTCTGGAATTTTTCTGGAATTTTAATGAAATTTCATGAAATTTAATGAAAACTTAATTAAATTTAATGATTTTTATTGGCATTTTAATAAATTTAATGGAATTTTAATGAAATTTCAACGGAATTTGAATAAAAATTTAATGAAATTTAATGAGTTTTGATAGAATTTTAATGAAATTTTATTAGAAATTTAATAAAAATTTAATGAAGTTTAATAAAATTTTAATAAAATTTTATTGGAAATTTAATGGAATTTTAAGGCACTTATGGAATTTTAATGAAATTTTAATGAAACTTTAATGAAATTTAATGCAATTTAATGAAAATTTAATAAAATTTCAATAAAATTTAATTAAAATTTAATGAAATCTAATGAAACTCAATGATTTTTATTGGAACTTTAATAAAATTTAATGGAATTTTATTGGAATTTAATGAAATTTAATGAACTTTAATGGAATTTTAACAAAATTTCAAGGAAATTAAATGAAATTCAATGAAATTTTAATGAAATTGAATGAATTTTTTGGGAATTTTTCTGGAATTTTCTGGAATTTTCCTGAAAATTTAATGAAATTTAATGGAATTTTAATAAAATTCGATAAAAATTTAATGAATTTAAATGAAAATCGAATGAATTTTTATGGAATTTTTATGGAATTTTAATGAAATTTAATGAAATTTAATGAATTTTTTTCTGGAATTTTCTGGAATTTTTCTGGAATTTTAATGAAATTTCATGAAATTTAATGAAAACTTAATTAAATTTAATGATTTTTATTGGAATTTTAATAAAATTTAATGGAATTTTAATGAAATTTCAATGGAATTTGAATAAAAAATTAATGAAATTTAATGAGTTTTGATAGAATTTTAATGAAATTTTATTAGAAATTTAATAAAAATTTAATGAATTTTAATAAAATTTTAATAAAAACTTAATGAAGTTTAATAAAATTTTATTAGAATTTTAATGGAATTTTAAGGAACTTATGGAATTTTAATGAAATTTTAATGAAATTTTAATGAAACTAATGAAATTTAATGAAATTTAATGAAAATTTAATAAAATTTCAATAAAATTTAATTAAAATTTAATGAAATCTAATGAAACTCAATGATTTTTATTGGAACTTTAATAAAATTTAATGGAATTTTATTGGAATTTAATGAAATTTAATGAACTTTAATGGAATTTTAACAAAACTTCAAGGAAATGAAATGAAATTCAATGAAATTTTAATGAAATTGAATGAATTTTTTTTGGGAATTTTTCTGGAATTTTCTGGAATTTTCCTGAAAATTTAATGAAATTTAATGGAATTTTAATAAAATTCGATAAAAATTTAATGAATTTAAATGAAAATCGAATGAATTTTTATGGAATTTTTATTGAATTTTAATGAAATTTAATGAAATTTAATGAATTTTTTCTGGAATTTTCTGGAATTTTTCTGGAATTTTAATGAAATTTCATGAAATTTCATGAAAACTTAATTAAATTTAATGATTTTTATTGGCATTTTAATAAAATTTAATGGAATTTTAATGAAATTTCAATGGAATTTGAATAAAATTTTAATGAAATTTAATGAGTTTTGATAGAATTTTAATGAAATTTTATTAGAAATTTAATAAAAATTTAATGAATTTTAATAAAATTTTAATAAAAACTTAATGAAGTTTAATAAAATTTTAATGAAATTTTATTGGAAATTTTATGGAATTTTAAGGAACTTATGGAATTTTAATGAAATTTTAATGAAATTTTAATGAAATTTAATGCAATTTAATGAAAATTTAATAAAATTTCAATAAAATTTAATTAAAATTTAATGAAATCTAATGAAACTCAATGATTTTTATTGGAACTTTAATAAAATTTAATGGAATTTTATTGGAATTTAATGAAATTTAATGAACTTTAATGGAATTTTAACAAAATTTCAAGGAAATGAAATGAAATTCAATGAAATTTTAATGAAATTGAATGAATTTTTTTGGGGAATTTTTCTGGAATTTTCTGGAATTTTCCTGAAAATTTAATGAAATTTAATGGAATTTTAATAAAATTCGATAAAAATTTAATGAATTTAAATGAAAATCGAATGAATTTTTATGGAGTTTTTATTGAATTTTAATGAAATTTAATGAAATTTAATGAATTTTTTTCTGGAATTTTCTGGAATTTTTCTGGAATTTTAATGAAATTTCATGAAATTTAATGAAAACTTAATTAAATTTAATGATTTTTACTGGAACTTTAATAAAATTTAATGGAATTTTAATGAAATTTCAACGGAATTTGAATAAAAATTTAATGAAATTTAATGAGTTTTGATAGAATTTTAATGAAATTTTATTAGAAATTTAATAAAAATTTAATGAAGTTTAATAAAATTTTAATAAAATTTTATTGGAAATTTAATGGAATTTTAAGGCACTTATGGAATTTTAATGAAATTTTAATGAAACTTTAATGAAATTTAATGCAATTTAATGAAAATTTAATAAAATTTCAATAAAATTTAATTAAAATTTAATGAAATCTAATGAAACTCAATGATTTTTATTGGAACTTTAATAAAATTTAATGGAATTTTATTGGAATTTAATGAAATTTAATGAACTTTAATGGAATTTTAACAAAACTTCAAGGAAATGAAATGAAATTCAATGAAATTTTAATGAAATTGAATGAATTTTTTTTGGAATTTTTCTGGAATTTTCTGGAATTTTCCTGAAAATTTAATGAAATTTAATGGAATTTTAATAAAATTCGATAAAAATTTAATGAATTTAAATGAAAATCGAATGAATTTTTATGGAATTTTTATTGAATTTTAATGAAATTTAATGAAATTTAATGAATTTTTTCTGGAATTTTCTGGAATTTTTCTGGAATTTTAATGAAATTTCATGAAATTTCATGAAAACTTAATTAAATTTAATGATTTTTATTGGCATTTTAATAAAATTTAATGGAATTTTAATGAAATTTCAATGGAATTTGAATAAAATTTTAATGAAATTTAATGAGTTTTGATAGAATTTAATGAAATTTTATTAGAAATTTAATAAAAATTTAATGAATTTTAATAAAATTTTAATAAAAACTTAATGAAGTTTAATAAAATTTTATTAGAATTTTAATGGAATTTTAAGGAACTTATGGAATTTTAATGAAATTTTAATGAAATTTTAATGAAACTTTAATGAAATTTAATGAAATTTAATGAAAATTTAATAAAAATTTCAATAAAATTTAATTAAAATTTAATGAAATCTAATGAAATTCAATGATTTTTATTGGAACTTTAATAAAATTTAATGGAATTTTAATGGAATTTAATGAAATTGAATGAACTTTAATGGAATTTTAACAAAATTTCAAGGAAATTAAATAAAATTCACTGAAATTTTAATGAAATTGAAATTTTTTTTTGGAATTTTTCTGGAATTTTCTGGAATTTTCCTGAAAATTTAATGACATTTAATGGAATTTTAATAAAATTCGATAAAAATTTAATGAATTTAAATGAAAATCGAATGAATTTTTATGGAATTTTAATGGAATTTTAATGAAATTTAATGAAATTTAATGAATTTTTTTCTGGAATTTTCTGGAATTTTTCTGGAATTTAATGAAAACTTAATGAAATTTTAATAAAATTTAATAAAAATTGAAAGAAACTGAATGAAATTCAATGATTTTTATTGGAATTTTAATGAAATTCAACGAATTTTATTGGAATTTTATTGGAATTTTAATGAAATTTAACAAATTTTTCTGGAATTTTTCTAAAATTTTCTGGAATTTTAATGAAATTTCATGAAATTTAATGAAAACTTAATTAAATTTAATGATTTTTATTGGAACTTTAATAAAATTTAATGGAATTTTAACAAAATTTCAAGGAAATTAAATAAAATTCAATGAATTTTAATGAAATTTTATAGAATTTTAATGAAATTTTAATAGAAATTTAATAAAAATTTAATGAATTTTAATAAAATTTTAATAAAAATTTAATGAAGTTTAATAAAATTTTAATGAAATTTTATTGGAAATTTAATGGAATTTTAAGGAACTTATGGAATTTTAATGAAATTTTAATGAAATTTTAATGAAACTAATGAAATTTAATGCAATTTAATGAAAATTTAATAAAATTTCAATAAAATTTAATTAAAATTTAATGAAATCTAATGAAATTCAATGATTTTTATTGGAACTTTAATAAAATTTAATGGAATTTTATTGGAATTTAATGAAATTTAATGAACTTTAATGGAATTTTAACAAAATTTCAAGGAAATGAAATGAAATTCAATGAAATTTTAATGAAATTGAATGAATTTTTTTTGGAATTTTTCTGGAATTTTCTGGAATTTTCCTGAAAATTTAATGAAATTTAATGAATTTTAATAAAATTCGATAAAAATTTAATGAATTTAAATGAAAATCGAATGAATTTTTATGGAATTTTTATGGAATTTTAATGAAATTTAATTAAATTTAATGAATTTTTTTCTGGAATTTTCTGGAATTTTTCTGGAATTTTAATGAAATTTCATGAAATTTCATGAAATTTAATGAAAACTTAATTAAATTTAATGATTTTTATTGGAATTTTAATAAAATTTAATGGAATTTTAATGAAATTTCAAGGAAATTAAATAAAATTCAATGAATTTCAATGAAATTTTACAGAATTTTAATGAAATTTTAATAGAAATTTAATAAAAATTTAATGAACTTTAATAAAATTTTAATAAAAACTTAATGAAGTTTAATAAAATTTTAATGAAATTTTATTGGAATTTTAATGGAATTTTAAGGAACTTATGGAATTTTAATGAAATTTTAATGAAATTTTAATGAAACTTTAATAGAAATTTAATTAATTAAATCTAATGAATTTTAATAAAATTCAATAAAAATTTAATGAATTTAAAAGAAAATCTAATGAATTTTTATGGAATTTTTATTGAATTTTAATGAAATTTAATTAAATTTAATGAATTTTTTCTGGAATTTTCTGGAATTTTTCTGGAATTTTAATGAAATTTCATGAAATTTAATGAAAACTTAATTAAATTTAATGATTTTTATTGGAACTTTAATAAAATTTAATGGAATTTTAATGAAATTTCAAGGAAATTAAATAAAATTCAATGAATTTTAATGAAATTTTACAGAATTTTAATGAAATTTTAATAGAAATTTAATAAAAATTTAATGAAGTTTAAGAAAATTTTAATAAAAATTTAATGAAGTTTAATAAAATTTAAATGAAATTTTATTGGAAATTTAATGGAATTTTAATGAACTTATGGAATTTTAATGAAATTTTAATGAAATTTTAATGAAACTTTAATGAAATTTAATGAAATTTAATGAAAATTTAATTAAAATTTCAATAAAATTTAATTAAAATTTAATGAAATCTAATGAAATTCAATGATTTTTATTGGCATTTTAATAAAATTTAATGGAATTTTAATGAGTTTTGATGGAATTTTAATGAAATTTTATTAGAAATTGAATAAAAATTTAATGAACTTTAATAAAATTTTAATAAAAATTTAATGAAGTTTAATAAAACTTTAATGTAATTTTATTGGAAATTCAATGGAATTTTAATGAAATTTTAATGAAACTTTAATGAAATTTAATGCAATTTAATGAAAATTTAATAAAATTTCAATAAAATTTAATTAAAATTTAATGAAATCTAATGAAATTCAATGATTTTTATTGGAACTTTAATAAAATTTAATGGAATTTTATTGGAATTTAATGAAATTTAATGAACTTTAATGGAATTTTAACAAAATTTCAAGGAAATTAAATGAAATTCAATGAAATTTTAATGAAATTGAATGAATTTTTTGGGAATTTTTCTGGAATTTTCTGGAATTTTCCTGAAAATTTAATGAAATTTAATGGAATTTTAATAAAATTCGATAAAAATTTAATGAATTTAAATGAAAATCGAATGAATTTTTATGGAATTTTTATGGAATTTTAATGAAATTTAATGAAATTTAATGAATTTTTTTCTGGAATTTTCTGGAATTTTTCTGGAATTTTAATGAAATTTCATGAAATTTCATGAAAACTTAATTAAATTTAATGATTTTTATTGGAATTTTAATAAAATTTAATGGAATTTTAATGAAATTTCAATGGAATTTGAATAAAAAATTAATGAAATTTAATGAGTTTTGATAGAATTTTAATGAAATTTTATTAGAAATTTAATAAAAATTTAATGAATTTTAATAAAATTTTAATAAAAACTTAATGAAGTTTAATAAAATTTTATTAGAATTTTAATGGAATTTTAAGGAACTTATGGAATTTTAATGAAATTTTAATGAAATTTTAATGAAACTAATGAAATTTAATGCAATTTAATGAAAATTTAATAAAATTTCAATAAAATTTAATTAAAATTTAATGAAATCTAATGAAATTCAATGATTTTTATTGGAACTTTAATAAAATTTAATGGAATTTTATTGGAATTTAATGAAATTTAATGAACTTTAATGGAATTTTAACAAAATTTCAAGGAAATGAAATGAAATTCACTGAAATTTTAATGAAATTGAATTTTTTTTTTGGAATTTTTCTGGAATTTTCTGGAATTTTCCTGAAAATTTAATGACATTTAATGGAATTTTAATAAAATTCGATAAAAATTTAATGAATTTAAATGAAAATCGAATGAATTTTTATGGAATTTTAATGGAATTTTAATGAAATTTAATGAAATTTAATGAATTTTTTTCTGGAATTTTCTGGAATTTTTCTGGAATTTTAATGAAATTTCATGAAATTTAATGAAAACTTAATTAAATTCAATGATTTTTATTGGCATTTTAATAAAATTTAATGGAATTTTAATGAAATTTCAATGGAATTTGAATAAAAAATTAATGAAATTTAATGAGTTTTGATAGAATTTTAATGAAATTTTAATAGAAATTTAATAAAAATTTAATGAAGTTTAATAAAATTTTAATAAAAACTTAATGAAGTTTAATAAAATTTTAATGAAATTTTATTGGAAATTTAATGGAATTTTAAGGAACTTATGGAATTTTAATGAAATTTTAATGAAATTTTAATGAAACTTTAATGAAATTTAATGAAATTTAATGAAAATTTAATAAAAATTTCAATAAAATTTAATTAAAATTTAATGAAATCTAATGAAATTCAATGATTTTTATTGGAACTTTAATAAAATTTAATGGAATTTTATTGGAATTTAATGAATTTTAATGAACTTTAATGGAATTTTAACAAAATTTCAAGGAAATGAAATGAAATTCAATGAAATTTTAATGAAATTGAATGAATTTTTTTTGGGAATTTTTCTGGAATTTTCTGGAATTTTCCTGAAAATTTAATGAAATTTAATGGAATTTTAATAAAATTCGATAAAAATTTAATGAATTTAAATGAAAATCGAATGAATTTTTATGGAATTTTTATTGAATTTTAATGAAATTTAATGAAATTTAATGAATTTTTTCTGGAATTTTCTGGAATTTTTCTGGAATTTTAATGAAATTTCATGAAATTTCATGAAAACTTAATTAAATTTAATGATTTTTATTGGAATTTTAATAAAATTTAATGGAATTTTAATGAAATTTCAATGGAATTTGAATAAAAAATTAATGAAATTTAATGAGTTTTGATAGAATTTTAATGAAATTTTATTAGAAATTTAATAAAAATTTAATGAATTTTAATAAAATTTTAATAAAAACTTAATGAAGTTTAATAAAATTTTAATGAAATTTTATTGGAAATTTTATGGAATTTTAAGGAACTTATGGAATTTTAATGAAATTTTAATGAAATTTTAATGAAATTTAATGCAATTTAATGAAAATTTAATAAAATTTCAATAAAATTTAATTAAAATTTAATGAAATCTAATGAAACTCAATGATTTTTATTGGAACTTTAATAAAATTTAATGGAATTTTATTGGAATTTAATGAAATTTAATGAACTTTAATGGAATTTTAACAAAATTTCAAGGAAATGAAATGAAATTCAATGAAATTTTAATGAAATTGAATGAATTTTTTTTGGAATTTTTCTGGAATTTTCTGGAATTTTCCTGAAAATTTAATGAAATTTAATGGAATTTTAATACAATTCGATAAAAATTTAATGAATTTAAATGAAAATCGAATGAATTTTTATGGAATTTTTATGGAATTTTAATGAAATTTAATGAAATTTAATGAATTTTTTTCTGGAATTTTCTGGAATTTTTCTGGAATTTTAATGAAAACTTAATGAAATTTTAATAAAATTTAATAAAAATTGAAAGAAACTTTAATGAAATTCAATGATTTTTATTGGAATTTTAATGAAATTCAACGAATTTTATTGGAATTTTATTGGAATTTTAATGAAATTTAACAAATTTTTCTGGAATTTTTCTAAAATTTTCTGGAATTTTAATGAAATTTAATGGAATTTTAATGAAATTTTAATGAATTTTAATGCAATTTCAATGGAATTTGAATAAAAATTTTATGAAATTTCATGAACTTTAATAAAAATTTAATGAAATTTCATGAATTTTAAGGAACTTTTCTGGAATTTTAATAAAAATTTAACAAAATTTTAAGAAAATAGAATAAAAATTTAATAGAATTTAGTGAATTTCAATGGAATTTTAATGGAATTTTAATGAAATTTTAATAAAATTTCAATGAAATTTAATGGAATTTTAACAAAATTTCAAGGAAATTAAATAAAATTCAATGAAATTTAATGAAATTTTATAGAATTTTAATGAAATTTTAATAGAAATTTAATAAAAATTTAATGAAGTTTAATGCAATTTTAATAAAAATTTAATGAAGTTTAATAAAATTTTAATGAAATTTTATTGGAAATTTAATGGAATTTTAAGGAACTTATAGAATTTTAATGAAATTTTAATGAAACTTTAATAAAATTTAATGAAATTTAATGAAAATTTAATAAAATTTCAATAAAATTTAATTAAAATTTAATGAAATCTAATGAAACTCAATGATTTTTATTGGAACTTTAATAAAATTTAATGGAATTTTATTGGAATTTAATGAAATTGAATGAACTTTAATGGAATTTTAACAAAATTTCAAGGAAATTAAATGAAATTCAATGAAATTTTAATGAAATTGAATGAATTTTTTTTGGGAATTTTTCTGGAATTTTCTGGAATTTTCCTGAAAATTTAATGAAATTTAATGGAATTTTAATAAAATTCGATAAAAATTTAATGAATTTAAATGAAAATCGAATGAATTTTTATGGAGTTTTTATTGAATTTTAATGAAATTTAATGAAATTTAATGAATTTTTTTCTGGAATTTTCTGGAATTTTTCTGGAATTTTAATGAAATTTCATGAAATTTCATGAAAACTTAATTAAATTCAATGATTTTTATTGGCATTTTAATAAAATTTAATGGAATTTTAATGAAATTTCAATGGAATTTGAATAAAAAATTAATGAAATTTAATGAGTTTTGATAGAATTTTAATGAAATTTTAATAGAAATTTAATAAAAATTTAATGAAGTTTAATAAAATTTTAATAAAAACTTAATGAAGTTTAATAAAATTTTAATGAAATTTTATTGGAAATTTAATGGAATTTTAAGGAACTTATGGAATTTTAATGAAATTTTAATGAAATTTTAATGAAACTTTAATGAAATTTAATGCAATTTAATGAAAATTTAATAAAATTTCAATAAAATTTAATTAAAATTTAATGAAATCTAATGAAACTCAATGATTTTTATTGGAACTTTAATAAAATTTAATGGAATTTTATTGGAATTTAATGAAATTTAATGAACTTTAATGGAATTTTAACAAAATTTCAAGGAAATGAAATGAAATTCAATGAAATTTTAATGAAATTGAATGAATTTTTTTTGGGAATTTTTCTGGAATTTTCTGGAATTTTCCTGAAAATTTAATGAAATTTAATGGAATTTTAATAAAATTCGATAAAAATTTAATGAATTTAAATGAAAATCGAATGAATTTTTATGGAGTTTTTATGGAATTTTAATGAAATTTAATGAAATTTAATGAATTTTTTTCTGGAATTTTCTGGAATTTTTCTGGAATTTTAATGAAAACTTAATGAAATTTTAATAAAATTTAATAAAAATTGTAAGAAACTTAATGAAATTCAATGATTTTTATTGGAATTTTAATGAAATTCAACGAATTTTATTGGAATTTTATTGGAATTTTAATGAAATTTAACAAATTTTTCTGGAATTTTTCTAAAATTTTCTGGAATTTTAATGAAATTTCATGAAATTTAATGAAAACTTAATTAAATTTAATGATTTTTATTGGAACTTTAATAAAATTTAATGGAATTTTAACAAAATTTCAAGGAAATTAAATAAAATTCAATGAATTTTAATGAAATTTTATAGAATTTTAATGAAATTTTAATAGAAATTTAATAAAAATTTAATGAATTTTAATAAAATTTTAATAAAAATTTAATGAAGTTTAATAAAATTTTAATGAAATTTTATTGGAAATTTAATGGAATTTTAAGGAACTTATGGAATTTTAATGAAATTTTAATGAAATTTTAATGAAACTAATGAAATTTAATGCAATTTAATGAAAATTTAATAAAATTTCAATAAAATTTAATTAAAATTTAATGAAATCTAATGAAATTCAATGATTTTTATTGGAACTTTAATAAAATTTAAAGGAATTTTATTGGAATTTAATGAAATTTAATGAACTTTAATGGAATTTTAACAAAATTTCAAGGAAATGAAATGAAATTCAATGAAATTTTAATGAAATTGAATGAATTTTTTGGGAATTTTTCTGGAATTTTCTGGAATTTTCCTGAAAATTTAATGAAATTTAACGGAATTTTAATAAAATTCGATAAAAATTTAATGAATTTAAATGAAAATCGAATGAATTTTAATGGAATTTTAATCTAATTAATGAAGTTTAATGAAATTTAATCAATTTTTCTGGAATTTTAATGAAACTTAATGGAATTTTAATAAAAATTTAATGCATTTTAATGAATTTTAAGAAAAATTTAACATTTAATGAAATTTAATGAATTTTAATAAAAATCTAATGAAATTTAATGAATTTTAATAAAAATTTAACATTTCATGAAATTTAATGAATTTTAATAAAAATTTAATGAAATTTAATGAATTTTAAGAAAAATTTAATTAAATTTAATGAATTTTAAGAAAAATTTAACACTTAATGAAATTTAATGAATTTTAAGAAAAATTTAATGAAATTTAATGAATTTTAATAAAAGTTTAATGAAATTTAATGAATTTTAATAAAAATTTAACATTTGATGAAATTTAATGAATTTTAATAAAAATTTAATGAAATTTAATGAATTTTAATAAAAATTTAACACTTAATGAAATTTAATGAATTTTAATAAAAATTTAATGAAATTTAATGAATTTTAATAAAAGTTTAATGAAATTTAATGAATTTTAATAAAAATGTAACATTTAATGAAATTTAAAGAATTTTAATAAAAACTTAATGAAATTTAATGAATTTTAAGAAAAATTTAACATTTAATGAAATTTAATGAATTTTAATAAAAATTTAATGAAATTTAATGAATTTTAAGAAAAATTTAACATTTAATGAAATTTAATGAATTTTAATAAAAATTTAATGAAATTTAATGAATTTTAATAAAAGTTTAATGAAATTTAATGAATTTTAAGAAAAATTTAACATTTAATGAAATTTAATCAATTTTAATAAAAATTTAATGAAATTTAATGAATTTTAAAAAAAATTTAACATTTAATGAAATTTAATCAATTTTAATAAAAATTTAATGAAATTTAATGAATTTTAATAAAAATTTAACATTTAATGAAATTTAAAGAATTTTAATAAAAACTTAATGAAATTTAATGAATTTTAATAAAAATTTAACACTTAATGAAATTTAATGAATTTTAAGAAAAATCTAATGAAATTTAATGAATTTTAAGAAAAATTTAACATTTAATGAAATTCAATGAATTTTAATAAAAATTTAATGAAATTCAATGAATTTTAAGAAAAATTTAACATTTAATGAAATTTAATCAATTTTAATAAAAATTTAATGAAATTTAATGACTTTAATAAAAATTTAACATTTAATGAAATTTAATGAATTTTAATAAAAATTTAATGAAATTTAATGAATTTTAATAAAAGTTTAATGAAATTTAATGAATTTTAAGAAAAATTTAACATTTAATGAAATTTAATCAATTTTAATAAAAATTTAATGAAATTTAATGAATTTTAATAAAAATTTAACATTTAATGAAATTTAAAGAATTTTAATAAAAACTTAATGAAATTTAATGAATTTTAATAAAAATTTAACACTTAATGAAATTTAATGAATTTTAAGAAAAATTTAACATTTAATGAAATTTAATGAATTTTAAGAAAAATTTAATGAAATTTAATGAATTTTAAGAAAAATTTAACATTTAATGAAATTTAATGAATTTTAATAAAAGTTTAATGAAATTTAATGAATTTTAATAAAAATGTAACATTTAATGAAATTTAAAGAATTTTAATAAAAACTTAATGAAATTTAATGAATTTTAAGAAAAATTTAACATTTAATGAAATTTAATGAATTTTAATAAAAATTTAATGAAATTTAATGAATTTTAAGAAAAATTTAACACTTAATGAAATTTAATGAATTTTAATAAAAATTTAATGAAATTTAATGAATTTTAATAAAAGTTTAATGAAATTTAATGAATTTTAAGAAAAATTTAACATTTAATGAAATTTAATCAATTTTAATAAAAATTTAATGAAATTTAATGAATTTTAAAAAAAAATTAACATTTAATGAAATTTAATCAATTTTAATAAAAATTTAATGAAATTTAATGAATTTTAATAAAAATTTAACATTTAATGAAATTTAAAGAATTTTAATAAAAACTTAATGAAATTTAATGAATTTTAATAAAAATTTAACACTTAATGAAATTTAATGAATTTTAAGAAAAATTTAACATTTAATGAAATTTAATGAATTTTAAGAAAATTTTAATGAAATTTAATGAATTTTAAGAAAAATTTAACATTTAATGAAATTTAATGAATTTTAATAAAAGTTTAATGAAATTTAATGAATTTTAATAAAAATGTAACATTTAATGAAATTTAAAGAATTTTAATAAAAACTTAATGAAATTTAATGAATTTTAATAAAAATTTAACACTTAATGAAATTTAATGAATTTTAAGAAAAATTTAACATTTAATGAAATTTAATGAATTTTAAGAAAATTTTAATGAAATTTAATGAATTTTAAGAAAAATTTAACATTTAATGAAATTTAATGAATTTTAATAAAAGTTTAATGAAATTTAATGAATTTTAATAAAAATGTAACATTTAATGAAATTTAAAGAATTTTAATAAAAACTTAATGAAATTTAATGAATTTTAATAAAAATTTAACACTTAATGAAATTTAATGAATTTTAAGAAAAATTTAATGAAATTTAATGAATTTTAAGAAAAATTTAACATTTAATGAAATTTAATGAATTTTAAGAAAAATTTAATGAAATTTAATGAATTTTAAGAAAAATTTAACACTTAATGAAATTTAATGAATTTTAAGAAAAATTTAATGAAATTTAATGAATTTTAATGAAAATTTAATGAAATTTTAATAAAATTTAATAAGAATTTAATGGAATTTAATGGAATCTAATGAATTTTAATGGAATTTCAATGGAATTTAATGAATTTTAATGAAAATTTAATGAATTTTAATGAATTTTTCCGGAATTTTTTGGAATTTTTCTGGAATTTTGCGTCTCACCTGCAGAAGAGAAGGAAATGCCAAATTCGAGTTGGGAAGGAAATGGAAATTGCCGAAAATCTTCTCGAGCCAAACTCAACATTGCCACGGAACCTCCGAATTCCACAGGTAAATCCTGAAAAAAATCACAAAAAATTCCTCAAAAATCAAAATAAAATCGAAAAAAAAAAAGGCAAAAAAAAAAAAAAAAAAATCCTGAAAAATTTAAAAAAAAAAAGCCAAAAATTAAATAAAAAAGGCAAAAAATTTAAAAAAAAAAATCTCGAAAAATTAAAAAAAGGCAAAAATATAAAAAAAAAAAACTCAAAAATTAAAAAAAAAAACCTAAAAAGTTAAAAAAAGGCAAAAATTAAAAAAAAAATCCCCAAAAATTAAAAAAAAATAATCAAAAAAGAAAAAATCCCGAAATTAAAAAAGACAAAAATTTTTTAAAAAATCCCCAAAAATTTAAAAAAAGCCAAAATGAAAAAAAAAATCCTCAAAAATTAAAAAAAAGCCAAAAATTTTTTAAAAAAAGGCAAAAGTTAAAAAAAAAATCCATACGTTAAAAAAAAGGAAAAAATTTAAAAAAAAAATTCCCAAAAAATTTTTAAAAAGGCCAAAAATTAAAAAAAAAAATCCAAAAATTAAAAAAAACCCCAAAATTAAAAAAAGGCAAAAATTAAAAAAAAATCCAAAAAATAAAAAAGCCAGAAATTAAAAAAAAAAATCCTCAAAAATTTTTTTAAAAATGCCAAAAAATTAAAAAAAAAAAAAATTAAAAAAAGGCAAAAATTTTAAAAAAAATCCGAAAACTTAAAAAAAAAAGCCAAAAATTAAAATTAAAAAAAAAAACCCCAAAAAATTTTAAAAAAGGCAAAAATTTAAAAAAAAATCCAAAAATTTTTTTAAAAAGGCAAAAATTCAGAAAAAAATCCCCAAAAATTAAAAAAAAAATGCCAAAATGAAAAAAAATTCTCAAAAATTAAAAAAAAAGCCAAAAATTTTTTAAAAATCTCCAAAAATTAAAAAAAAGCCAAAAATTTTAAAAAAAGGCAAAAATTAAAAAAATCTCCAAAAATTAAAAAAAACACAAAAATTTTTTAAAAATCCCCAAAAATTAAAAAAAAAAGAGACAAAACTTAAAAAAAATCCCAAAAATTGAAAAAAAGCCAAAAATTTTTTTAAAAAGCCAAAAATTAAAAAAAAAGGCAAAAGTTAAAAAAAAATCCATACATTAAAAAAAAGGCAAAAATTTAAAAAAAAAATCCAAAAATTTTTTTAAAAAGGCAAAAATTCAGAAAAAAAATCCCCAAAAATTAAAAAAAAAAAATTAAAAAAGAAAAAAATCCCGAAATTAAAATAAAGACAAAAATTTTTAAAAAATCCCCAAAAATTAAATTTAAAAAAGCCAAAAATAAAAAAAAAATTCCCCAAAAATTAAAAAAAAAAAGACAAAACTTAAAAAAATATTCCCCAAAAAATGTAAAAACAAAAGCAAAATTTTTTAAAAAAATCTCCAAAAATTTAAAAAAAAAAGCCAAAAATTTTTGAAAAAATCTCCAAAAATTAAAAAAAAGGTAAAAAAAAAAAAAACCGAAAAATTTTTAAAAAGGGCAAAATTTTAAAAAAATCCCAAAAATTTTTTAACTCTCAAAAATAAAAAAAAGGCCAAAATTAAAAATAAATCTCCAAAAATTTTTAAAAAAGTCTCCAAAATTAAAAAAAAAAAGCCAAAAATAAAAAAAAATCTCCAAAAATAGAAAAATTTTTTAAAAAATTACCCAAAAATAAAAAAAAATTGGAAAAAAATTCCCAAAAAATCAGAAAAAAATCCCCCAAAAAAATCCCCGAAAAATAAAAATTAAAAAAAAAAAAAGAAAAAAAAATTCCTAAAAATTTCAAAAAAAATCCAAAAAATTCCCCAAAAATTCCACTGGAAATCTTTAAAAAATCAGGAAAAAATCCCCAAAAAATCAGAAAAAAAAAATCAGAAAAAAATCCCCAAAAAATCCAAAAAAATCCGAAAAAAATCCCAATAAAATCAGAAAAAAATCAGAAAAAAATCCCAAAAAAATCAGAAAAAATCCGAAAAAATCTGAAAAAAATCCGAAAAAAATCTGAAAAAAAATCCCAAAAAATCAGAAAAAATCAGAAAAAAAAAATCCCCAAAAAAATCCCAGAAAAATCCGAAAAAAATCCGAAAAAATAAAAAAAAAATCCCAAAAAAATCAGAAAAAAATCCGAAAAAAAATCCGAAAAAAATCCCCAAAAAATTCTTAAAAAGTTGCAAAAAAATCCCAAAAAATCCGAAAAATATCAGAAAAAAAATCCCCAAAAAATCCGAAAAAAATCAGAAAAAAATCTCCAAAAAACGAGAAAAAAATCAGAAAAAAATCAGAAAAAAAATCAGAAAAAAAAACCAAAAACCCCCAAAAAAATCAGAAAAAAATCCACAAAAGATCAGAAAAAATTCCAAAAAAATCCCCAAAAAATCCCAGAAAAATCTGAAAAAAATCCGAAAAAAATCCGAAAAAATCCAAAAAAAATCCCAAAAAAACCAGAAAAAAAATCAGGAAAAATCAGGAAAAAAATCCGAAAAAAATCTGAAAAAAAATCCGAAAAAAATCCCCAAAAAATTCTTAAAAAGTTGCAAAAAAATCCCAAAAAATCCGAAAAATATCAGAAAAAAAATCTCCAAAAAATCAGAAAAAAATCCGAAAAAAATCCCAAAAAAATCTGGAAAAAATCCGAAAAAAATCCCCAAAAAATCCGAAAAAATTCTGAAAAAAATCCCAGAAAAAATCCCCAAAAAATTCTTAAAAAGTTGCAAAAAAATCCCAAAAAATCCGAAAAATATCAGAAAAAAGTCCCCCAAAAATCCGAAAAAAAATCAGAAAAAAATCCCAAAAAAATCCCCAAAAAATCCCCTAAAAATCCGAAAAAAATCAGAAAAAAATCCGAAAAAATCCGAAAAAAATCCCAAAAAAATCAGAAAAAAATCCGAAAAAAATCCCCAAAAAATCAGAAAAAATCCGAAAAAATCTGAAAAAAATCCGGAAAAAATCTGAAAAAAATCCAAAAAAAATCCCAAAAAATCAGAAAAAAATCCGAAAAAAATCCGAAAAAATCCAAAAAAAATCCCAAAAAAACCAGAAAAAAATCAGGAAAAATCAGGAAAAAAATCCGAAAAAAAATCTGAAAAAAAATCCGAAAAAAATCCCCAAAAAATTCTTAAAAAGTTGCAAAAAAATCCCAAAAAATCCGAAAAATATCAGAAAAAAAATCTCCAAAAAATCAGAAAAAAATCCGAAAAAAATCCCAAAAAAATCTGGAAAAAATCCGAAAAAAATCCCCAAAAAATCAGAAAAAATTCTGAAAAAAATCCCAGAAAAAATCAGAAAAAATCCGAAAAAAATCCCCAAAAAATCAGAAAAAAATCAGAAAAAAATCAGAAAAAATCCCCAAAAAATTCTTAAAAAGTTGCAAAAAAATCCCAAAAAATCCGAAAAATATCAGAAAAAAGTCCCCCAAAAATCCGAAAAAAAATCAGAAAAAAATCCCAAAAAAATCCCCAAAAAATCCCCTAAAAATCCGAAAAAAATCTGAAAAAAATTCAGAAAAAAATCCGAAAAAAATCCCAAAAAAATCAGAAAAAAATCCGAAAAAAATCCCCAAAAAATCAGAAAAAATCCGAAAAAATCTGAAAAAAATCCGGAAAAAATCTGAAAAAAATCCAAAAAAAATCCCAAAAAATCAGAAAAAAATCCGAAAAAAATCCGAAAAAAATCTGGAAAAAATCCGAAAAAAATCCCCAAAAAATCAGAAAAAATCCGAAAAAATCTGAAAAAAATCCGGAAAAAATCTGAAAAAAATCCAAAAAAAATCCCCAAAAAATCCCCTAAAAATCCGAAAAAAATCAGAAAAAAATTAGAAAGCCCAAAAAATAAAAAAATTGCGAAAAAAATCCGAAAAAAATCCGAAAAAAATCCCCAAAAAATCCGAAAAAAATCTGAAAAAAATTCAGAAAAAAATCCGAAAAAAATCCCCAAAAAATCAGAAAAAAATCCGAAAAAAATCCGAAAAAATCCGAAAAAAATCCGGAAAAAATCTGAAAAAAATCCAAAAAAAATCCCAAAAAATCAGAAAAAAATCCGAAAAAAATCCGAAAAAATCCAAAAAAAATCCCAAAAAAACCAGAAAAAAATCAGGAAAAATCAGGAAAAAAATCCGAAAAAAAATCTGAAAAAAAATCCGAAAAAAATCCCCAAAAAATTCTTAAAAAGTTGCAAAAAAATCCCAAAAAATCCGAAAAATATCAGAAAAAAAATCTCCAAAAAATCAGAAAAAAATCCGAAAAAAATCCCAAAAAAATCTGGAAAAAATCCGAAAAAAATCCCCAAAAAATCAGAAAAAATTCTGAAAAAAATCCCAGAAAAAATCAGAAAAAATCCGAAAAAAATCCCCAAAAAATCAGAAAAAAATCAGAAAAAAATCAGAAAAAATCCCCAAAAAATTCTTAAAAAGTTGCAAAAAAATCCCAAAAAATCCGAAAAATATCAGAAAAAAGTCCCCCAAAAATCCGAAAAAAAATCAGAAAAAAATCCCAAAAAAATCCCCAAAAAATCCCCTAAAAATCCGAAAAAAATCAGAAAAAAATTAGAAAGCCCAAAAAATAAAAAAATTGCGAAAAAAATCCGAAAAAAATCCGAAAAAAATCCCCAAAAAATCCGAAAAAAATCTGAAAAAAATTCAGAAAAAAATCCGAAAAAAATCCCCAAAAAATCAGAAAAAATCCGAAAAAATCTGAAAAAAATCCGGAAAAAATCTGAAAAAAATCCAAAAAAAATCCCAAAAAATCAGAAAAAAATCCACAAAAGATCAGAAAAAATTCCAAAAAAATCCCGAAAAAATCCCAGAAAAATCCGAAAAAAAACAAAAAAAAAATCCGAAAAAAATCCGAAAAAAATCCCCAAAAGTCAGAAAAAAATCCCCAAAAAATCAGAAAAAAATCCCCAAAAAATTCTTAAAAAGTTGCAAAAAAATCCCAAAAAATCCGAAAAATATCAGAAAAAAATCTCCAAAAATCAGAAAAAAATCAGAAAAAAATCTCCAAAAAATGAGAAAAAAATCAGAAAAAAACCCAAAAAAAATCCCCAAAAAATCAGAAAAAAATCAGAAAAAAATCAGAAAAAAATCCCAAAAAAATCCCAAAAAAATCTCACAAAAAACAGAAAAAAATCTCCAAAAAATCCGAAAAAAGCCAGAAAAAAATCAGAAAAAATCTCCAAAAAATGAGAAAAAAATCAGGAAAAAATGAGAAAAAATCTCCAAAAAATCAGAAAAAAATCAGGAAAAAATCAGGAAAAAATCAGGAAAAAAATCCCCAAAAAATCTAAAAAAATCCCAAAAAAATACTGAAAAAATCCGAAAAAAATCCCAAAAAATCAGAAAAAAAATCCCCAAAAAATCAGAAAAAAATCAGAAAAAAATCTCCAAAAAATGAGAAAAAAAATCGAAAAAAATCCCAAAAAAATCCCAAAAAATTCCCAATATTTCCCCAATTTTTCCCCAATTTTTCCCCAACTTTTCCCCATTTTTTCCCCAATATTTCCCCAATTTCTCACCTCTTTTTTCCTCTTTTTTCAGCCATTTTGAGTGCAATTCCTGTGCCAACTCTGGAGAGTTCTCAGTACCCAGGGGTGCTCCCCTCCCCCCCCGAGTGTCCTCATTTCCCACAATTCCGTGCGCTGCCTTTCCCTTCCCTGCCCGCGGACAGAGCTTTCGGCAACTCCCGAGGTGAGAAAAATTCAAATTTTTCAATTTTATTTTCATCGGGTTTGTTGGGAATTTTTGGGGATTTTTTTCGGATTTTTTGGGGATTTTTTTCCGATTTTTTTGGATTTTTTTGGGGATTTTTTCTGATTTTTTCAGAATTTTTTCGGATTTTTTTCTGATTTTTTCGGATTTTTTTTGAAATTTTTTGGGGATTTTTTTCTGAATTTTTTTCTGATTTTTTTCCATTTTTTTTCTGATTTTTTTGGGATTTTTTCGGATTTTTTCCTGAATTTTTTCTGATTTTTTTCTGATTTTTTCGGAATTTTTTGGGATTTTTTTTCGGAATTTTTCCGATTTTTTTTGGAATTTTTTTCTGATTTTTTTCCATTTTTTTTCTGATTTTTTTGGGATTTTTTCGGATTTTTTCCTGAATTTTTTCTGATTTTTTTCTGATTTTTTCGGAATTTTTTGGGATTTTTTTTCGGATTTTTTCCGATTTTTTTTTTAATTTTTTCCGATTTTTTTTCGGAATTTTTTCTGAATTTTTTGGGCTTTTTTCTGATTTTTTCTGATTTTTCCCGATTTTTTTTTCTAATTTTTTCCCGATTTTTTTTCGGATTTTTTGGTATTTTTTTCCGGTTTTTTTCTGATTTTTTGGGATTTTTTAGGAATTTTTTCTGATTTTTTTCGGAATTTTTTCCAATCTTTTTCTTATTTTTTTCATATTTTTTCGGGAATTTTTTCGGATTTTTTTCGGAATTTTTTCGGATTTTTTTCGGATTTTTTTGGAATTTTTTCCAATTTTTTTCGGATTTTTTCGGATTTTTTCGGATTTTTTTTGGAATTTTTTCCGATTTTTTTCGGAATTTTTTCTGAATTTTTTGGGATTTTTTCTGATTTTTCCCGATTTTTTTTTCTAATTTTTTCCCGATTTTTTGGTATTTTTTTCCGTTTTTTTTCTGATTTTTTGGGATTTTTTAGGAATTTTTTCTGATTTTTTTCAGAATTTTTTCCAATCTTTTTCTTATTTTTTTCTTATTTTTTCGGGAATTTTTTCTGGTTTTTTTCGGATTTTTTTCGGATTTTTTTCGGATTTTTTTGGAATTTTTTCCAATTTTTTTCGGATTTTTTCGGATTTTTTCCGATTTTTTTTGGAATTTTTTCCGATTTTTTTCGGAATTTTTTCTGAATTTTTTGGGATTTTTTCTGATTTTTCCCGATTTTTTTTTCTAATTTTTTCCCGATTTTTTGGTATTTTTTTCCGTTTTTTTTCTGATTTTT